>CM054166.1:39546449-39551449 GCA_028751875.1 Rapana venosa
AGGAGAGAGCTGGGCTGAAAGAAGGAGGGTGTTTGGAAATCCAGAATGATGTCGACAGGTTTCAGGAGCTGTGTGTGACTGAAGTGACATTTCTGTTGCTTGACGCGGTGTCGTGCAGTGGAGAGACAGGTGTCCCTAGCTATGGAAGCGCACAATACAGGTGGCATGGGGGACCTGGCTGTCTGTCTGTCTGTCTGTCTGTCTGGTCATCAGACCAGCTGTTAGCCAGTCCTTGGGCTGGCTCCAATGCTGTGTGAGAACACCACCAGCCTGTTGTCCACTTCTCTTGACTCTAACAAGTCCAGCTGGCTGGTTTTTTGTCGGATGGTGTGTTGTGATTGTGTATCGCCTGCGTTAATCAAAAGCTTTTGTGGAATCAAGCGTGAACAAACGGCTGTACTCTTCTTCCTATTCAGCTAGCAGAGACTCAAGGGACGTCATTAGTCAGTCAGTTAATGATCTCCCTTCCATAGCATTTTGCCATCTGCTAGATTCCGACTTGTGATTTCCCAGTCCATCATCCCCCCCCCCCCCCCCTCTCTCTCCCCCTCCCGTCCTTTTCCCATATGTCTCCTTTCTACTCTCTTGGGGTTGCTCTCCGCCACTGACTGTGCTGCGCTGTGCTGTGTTGTGCTGTGCTGTTGCTGTGCTGTGTTGTGTTGTGCTGTGTTGTGTTTTGTGCTGTGCTGTGCTGTGTTGTGTTGTGCTGTGTTGTGTGTTGTGTTGTGTTGTGCTGTGCTGTGCTGTGCTGCGTTTGTGCTGTGTGTGTGTTGTGTTCTGTGCTGTGTTGTGCTGTGCTGTGCTGCGCTGTGCTGTGCTGTGCTGTGCTGTGTTGTGCTGTGCTGTGCTGTGTTGTGTTGTGCTGTGTTGTGCTGTGCTGTGCTGTGCTGTGCTGTGTTGTGCTGTGCTGTGTTGTGCTGTGTTGTGTTGTGTTGTGGTTGTGCTGTGCTGTGCTGTGTTGTGCTGTGCTGTGTTGTGCTGTGCTGTGTTGTGCTGTGCCGTGCTGTTGCTGTGCTGTGCTGTGTTGTCTGGTTGTGCTGTGCTGTGATCTGTGCTGTGTTGTGCTTGCTCGTGTTGTGCTGTGCTGTGCTGTGCTTCTGTCTGTCGTCCTGCAAGTCAAGGTTTTGTCTCTGGCGTTTTCTGGCGTTTGTACCTCAGGTTCTAATCATACCTCAGTTTGTTCTCTTGATGACCTCTCTTCTCTCTCTTCTCTCTCTCTCTCTTTCTGTTTCTTCTTCAGTCTCATCTCTCTCTCTCTCTCTCTTCTCTCTCTCTCCTCTCCTCTCTCTCTCTCTCTCTCTCCTCTCTCTCTCTCTCCTCATCTCTCTCTCTCTCTCTCTCTCACTCTCTCTCTCTCTCTCTCTCTCTCTCTCTCTCTGTCTTCTCAGTCGCTCAATAATAGCAGGGTTATTTCAGCAATGACGTCAAGACAGCCTCTGTTCCAACTGCTAATTGCAACGTATTTGGAAGGTAGATTTACAGCCTTTTGTCGTTGTTGTTGTTGCTGTTGCTGTTGTTGGTGAGGTGTGTTGTTGAGTCTGGCCCTGTCATGATTGCGGCATCCTCTGTTGCCCAGCTCTGCTGCAGCAGGGTCAGGGTTCACCTGCTGAAGGCAGCCGCTGTTCAACTTCAGGGTCGGCGACTGTCTGCCACACACACACACCGCCAGTCTGCCACACACACACACCGCCAGTCTGCCATACACACACACACACACACCGCCAGTCTGCCACACACACACACACACCGCCAGTCATGCCACACACACACACACACACACACCGCCAGTCTGCCACACACACACACACACACACACCGCCAGTCGCCACACACACACACACCGCCAGTCTGCCACACACAAACACACCGCCAGTCGTCACACACACACACACACACCGCCAGTCTACACACACACACACACCGCCAGTCTGCCACACACACACACACACACACCGCCAGTCAGCACACACACACACACACCGCCAGTCGCCACACACACACACACACACACACCGTCAGTCTATCCACACACACACACACCGCCAGTCTATCACACACACAACACACCGCCATCGTCACCACACACACACACACACCCACACACACCACACACACACCGCCAGTCTGCCACACACACACACACAACGCTACCACACACACACACCGCCAGTCAGCCACACACACACACACACACACACCGCAGTCTATCACACACACACACCGCCAGTCTGCACACACACACACACCGCCAGTCTACCACACAACACACACACAACCGCCAGTCTGTCACCACACACACACACACACACACACACACACACCGCCAGTCTGTCACACACACACACACACACACACACACCACACACAACCGCCAGTCTGCCACACACACACACACCGCCAGTCTGTCACACACACACACACACCGCCAGTCTGCACACACACACAACACACCGCCAGTCTGCCAACACACACACACACACACACAACACACACCATGCACACACACACACACCGCCAGTCTGTCACACACACACACACACACCGCCAGTCTGCCACACACACACACACCGCCAGTCTGCCACACACACACACACACACCACACACACACACCGCAGTCAGCACACACACACACACCGCCAGTCTGCCACACACACACACACACACCGCCAGTCTGCCACACACACAAACACACACGCTACAACCAGCCAGTCTGCCACACACACCACACACACCGCCAGTCTGCCACACACACACACACGCCGTCGACACACACACACACCGCCAGTCTGCCACACACACACACACACCCGCCAGTCTGCCACACACACACACACACCGCCAGTCTGCCACACACACACACACACTACACACGCAAACACAGTCCGCCATCACCACACACACACACCGCCAGTCAGTTACACACACACACACACGCCAGTCAGCCACACACACACACACCGCCAGTCAGCCACACACACACACACACCGCCAGTCTGCCACACACACACACACCGCCAGTCTGCCACACACACACACACCGCCAGTCAGCCACACACACACACACACCGCCAGTCTGCCACACACACACACACCGCCAGTCTGCCACACACACACACACACACACCGCCAGTCTGCCACACACACACACACCGCCAGTCAGCCACACACACACACACACACCGTCAGTCTATCACACACACACACACACACCGCCAGTCTATCACACACACACACCGCCAGTCAGCCACACACACACACCACACACACACACACACACACACACACACACACCCGCCAGTCAGCCACACACACACACACACACACACACACACACACACACACCGCCAGTCAGCCACACACACACACACACACACACGCCAGTCTATCACACACACACACACCGCCAGTCTGCCACACACACACACACCGCCAGTCTGCCACACACACACACACACCGCCAGTCTGTCACACACACACACACACACACACACACACACACACACACACACACACACACACACACACACACACACACCGCCAGTCTGTCACACACACACACCACACACACACACACACACACACCGCCAGTCTGCCACACACACACACACCGCCAGTCTGTCACACACACACACACACCGCCAGTCTGCCACACACACACACACCGCCAGTCTGCCACACACACACACACACACACACACACACACCGCCAGTCTGTCACACACACACACACACCGCCAGTCTGCCACACACACACACACCGCCAGTCTGCCACACACACACACACACCGCCAGTCAGCCACACACACACCGCCAGTCTGCCACACACACACACACACACCGCCAGTCTGCCACACACACACACACACACCGCCAGTCTGCCACACACACACACACACCGCCAGTCTGCCACACACACACACACACCGCCAGTCTGCCACACACACACACACACACACCGCCAGTCAGCCACACACACACACACCGCCAGTCAGTTACACACACACACACACCGCCAGTCAGCCACACACACACACACCGCCAGTCAGCCACACACACACACACACACCGCCAGTCTGCCACACACACACACACCGCCAGTCTGCCAAAGCCGCGTGTTTCTGATGGAGGTTGTCTCCCGCTCCTACCGGCACACAGTGGCCTACTCCTCCCAAAGGCAGACCAGGTTTCAGTGTGTGTGTGCAAGATGTTCTGCCAGCATTCCATTTGACCACGACCGTACAGATGCTGAGATGAGTACTTCCTACAGGGAACTCTCAGGGGAAAACTCCCCTGGCACACACGTGTTGGAGGGGGGCTGGATCCTAAACCCTCAGGTCACACGCTCAGCGCTCTGACCACTGGGCCAAGCTCACCCCCCATGCTAGCAGATCAGCATGACTACACTGTTGTTGTTGTTGTTGTTTGAAATACTCCCTAGTAGGAAAGCACGGGGAGCCTTATTGTCTCACCATGAGACATGTTTGATCCTGTCAGAGCGCACAGCCTCTGCCCAGCCTTTACGTGCAGGACTGATTCGGGCAACTCTTGTCTGCACCCCTTGTAGTGAAGAGACAACAGGTCAAGGTGTCCCGTAACCCATGTGGTCGCAGGGGAGCGAGGCATCAGAGACCTCACTTCTCTAGGGCCAGCATAGTGAGAGCGGCGCCCATCTCCTCTCCCTCGCTGCTGTACCTTCCCTGACCCTAAAGAGGGCAGGTACCCATTTACAGCTGGGTGAACTGGGGGAACTGTACTGAAGCCAAGGCACGGCGCAAACGGTCACCCATCCAACTGGTAACCACGCTGGACGCTGCTGAACCTTGGCTGGGGGAAAGCGAGTGCTCCGACCACTGAGCTGTGCCGTCCTCTTTGTAGGGAATAGACATGATTAACCTAAGGAGATGACGAGGACTCCATAGTTCCTGCCACCACTGCCGCTGCCGCTGCTTACTTTGTGGGTCAAAGAACAGTAAACTGTTTAAAGTCTGAACTGTCTCTG
>CM054166.1:39556449-39568949 GCA_028751875.1 Rapana venosa
ATTCTTCTCTTCTTCTTCTTCTTTTTTTCGGAAATCTTCTTCTTCTTCTTCGCAATTTTTTGCAATTCTTCTTCTTCTTCTTCATCGAACACGCAGACAGCAGCTATTGTTGTCTGTTACAACTATGGGCAAACAGTGCTATGCTGCGCTGCTGTCAAGCGCCTAGCAAGTCAGGCCCTGCACATCCGACTTCGGCGTGGGAGAGAGTTGTTATCTGTTCAGCCTTTGTGGAACACAGACAGGAGAATGGACCCAGAAGGCAGAAAACAGACAAGAAGGAGGTGGTGACGGGAAGGAATGACCAGGCTGAACAAAGAGAGGATAGAAGAGGGCATTCTAGCAGGATATTGCAGAGGTGGGGATGCTGTTTTACACTGCAGGTCCCCCCTTACTTCCGAGAAAAAGTAAAGGAGACAGCAGTCCCATTGATCAGGGCTAGCGGACAGTGGTGCAGTGGTGTGTGTTGTGTGTGTGTGTGTGTGTGTGTGGGTGTGTGTGTGTTGTGTGTGTCTGTGTGTGTGTGTGTGTCGTGTGTGGTGTGTGGTGTGTCCTGCTGGGTTGTGTATGTGTGTATGTTGTGTATGTGTGGTGTGTGGGGGGGGGGGTGTATGGTGAGTATGTGTGTGTGCGGTGATGTGTGGGCAGTGTGTGTGTGTGTGTATGAGGTGTGTGCGGATGTATGTAGGGGGGGGGGTGTATGAGTGTGTGTCTGTGTGTGTGTTGTCCGTGAAAAAGTATAGTTGTTTGGAGTAGTTATGTGTGTGTGTCTCTGTGTGTGTCGTGTGTGTGTGTGTGGGGGGGGTGTATGTGTGTGTGTGTTTTGTGTGTGTGTGTGTGTGTGTGTATGTGTGTGTGTGTGTCTGTGTGTGTGTCGTGTGTCTGTGTGTATGTGTGTGTGTGTGTGTCGGGTGGTGTGTCTGTGTGTGTGTGTGTGTGTGTGGTGTGTGTGGTGTGTTGTGTGTGTGTGGTGTGTGTGTCTGTGGTGTGTGTGTGTGTGTGTGTGTCTGTGTGTGTGTGTGTGGTCTGTGTGTGTGGTGTTGGTGTGTGTCTGTGTGTGTGTTGAGGTGTCTGTGTGTGTGTGTCTGTGTGTGCATGTGTGTGGTGTGTGTGTCTGTGTGTGTGTGTGTTGAGAGTGTGTGTGTCTGTGTGTGTGATGTGTGTGTCTCTGTGTGTGTGTGTGTCTCTGTGTGTTTGTGTGTGTGTGTGTGTGTGATCTTCGACTGTTGTTGGACCTGTTGCACATTGGGAATGTCACGATCTTCGTCCTCAGTTACGCACGCCCCTGTCATAGCTAGCTATAACAACATACTAGCTATAGCAAACATCTTGCTATAGCAACTACCTAGCTATAACAAACATACCTGCTTAACAAAATACCTGCTTATCAAACATACTGAGTATAACAACTACCTAGTATACAAAATACCTAGCTTACAACATACTAGCTATACAAACATACTAGCTATAACAAACATACTAGTATAAAAACATACCTAGCTATACAAACATACCTAGCCAAACATACTAGCTTTAACAAACATACCTAGCTGGCTATAACAACATACCTAGCTATAACAAATCATACTAGCTATAACAAACATACCTGCTATAACAAACATACCTAACAACATAGCTAGCTATAACAAACATACCTAGCTATACAAACATACCTAGCTATAACAAACATACCTAGCTATAACAAACATACCTACTGGCTATAACAAACATACTAGCTGGCTATAACAAACATACCTAGCTATAACAAACATACCTAGCTATAACAAACAATACCTTAGCTATAACAAACATACCTAGCTATAACAAACCATACCTAGCAAAAATATACAAAAACATACCATAGCTATAACAAACATACCTAGCTATAACAAACATACCTAGCTATAACAAACATACCTAGCTATAACAAACATACCTAGCTGGCTATAACAAACATACCTAGCTGGCTATAACAAACATACCTAGCTATAACAAACATACCTAGCTATAACAAACATACCTAGCTAGCTATAACAAACATACCTAGCTAGCTATAACAAACATACCTAGCTATAACAAACATACCTAGCTATAACAAACATACCTAGCTATAACAAACATACCTAGCTATAACAAACATACCTAGCTATAACAAACATACCTAGCTATAACAAACATACCTAGCTATAACAAACATACCTAGCTATAACAAACATACCTAGCTATAACAAACATACCTAGCTATAACAACTATACCTAGCTATAACAAACATCCTACAACATAGCTAGCTATAACAAACATACCTAGCTATAACAAACATACCTAGCTATAACAAACATACCTAGCTATAACAAACATACCTAGCTGGCTATAACAAACATACCTAGCTATAACAAACATACCTAGCTATAACAAACATACCTAGCTATAACAAACATACCTAACAAACATAGCTAGCTATAACAAACATAGCTAGCTATAACAAACATACCTAGCTATAACAAACATACCTAGCTATAACAAACATACCTAGCTATAACAAACATACCTAGCTATAACAAACATACCTAGCTATAACAAACATACCTAGCTATAACAAACATACCTAGCGCTATAACAAACATACCTAGTGGCTATAAAAACATACCTAGCTATAACAACATACCTAGCTATAACAAACATACCTACTGCTATAACAAACATACCATAGCTATAACAAACATACCTAGCTATAACAAACATACCTAGCTATAACAAACATACCTAGCTATAACAAACATACCTAGCTATAACAAACATACCTAGCTATAACAAACATACCTAGCTATAACAGACATACCTAGCTATAACAAACATACCTAGCTATAACAAACATACTATAACAAACATACCTAGCTATAACAAACACACCTAGCTATAACAAACATACCTAGCTATAACAAACATACCTAGCTATAACAAACATACCTAGCTATAACAAACATACCTAGCTATAACAAACATACCTAGCTATAACAAACATACCTAGCTGGCTATAACAAACATACCTAGCTATAACAAACATACCTAGCTATAACAAACATACCTAGCTATAACAAACATACCTAGCTATAACAAACATACCTAGCTATAACAAACATACCTAGCTATAACAAACATACCTAGCTATAACAAACATAAACCTAGCTATAACAAACATAGCTAGCTATAACAAACATACCTAGCTATAACGAACATACCTAGCTATAACAAACATAGCTAGCTATAACAAACATACCTAGCTATAACAAACATACCTAGCTATAACAAACATACCTAGCTTAACAAACATACCTCGCTTATAAACATACAACATACCTAGCTATAACAAACATACCTAGCTATAACAAACATACCTAGCTATAACAAACATACCTAGCTATAACAAACATACCTAGCTATAACAAACATACCTAGCTGTAACAAACATACCTAGCTATAACAAACATACCTAGCTATAACAAACATACCTAGCTGGCTATAACAAACATACCTAGCTGGCTATAACAAACATACCTAGCTATAACAAACATACCTAGCTATAACAAACATACCTAGCTATAACAAACATACCTAGCTATAACAAACATACCTAGCTATAACAAACATACCTATAACAAACATACCTAGCTATAACAAACATACCTAGCTATAACAAACATAGCTAGCTATAACAAACATACCTAGCTATAACGAACATACCTAGCTATAACAAACATAGCTAGCTATAACAAACATACCTAGCTATAACAAACATACCTAGCTATAACAAACATACCTAGCTTAACAAACATACCTCGCTATAACAAACATACCTAGCTATAACAAACATACCTAGCTATAACAAACATACCTAGCTATAACAAACATACCTAGCTATAACAAACATACCTAGCTATAACAAACATACCTAGCTGTAACAAACATACCTAGCTATAACAAACATACCTAGCTATAACAAACATACCTAGCTGGCTATAACAAACATACCTAGCTGGCTATAACAACATGCTAGCTATAACAACATACCTAGCTATAACAAACATACCTAGGCTAATCAAAACAAACATACCTAGCTATAACAAACATACTAGCTATAACAAACATACCTATAACAAACATACCTAGCTTATAACAAACATACCTAGCTATAACAAACATACCTAGCTATAACAAACATACCTAGCTATAACAAACATGCCTAGCTATAACAAACATACCTAGCTATAACAAACATACCTAGCTATAACAAACATACCTAGCTATAACAAACATACCTTGCTAGCTATAACAAACATACCTAGCTATAACAAACATACCTAGCTATAACAAACATACCTAGCTATAACAAACATACCTAGCTATAACAAACATACCTAGCTATAACAAACATACCTAGCTGGCTATAACAAACATAGCTAGCTATAACAAACATACCTAGCTATAACAAACATACCTATAACAAACATACCTAGCTATAACAAACATACCTAGCTATAACAAACATACGTAGCTATAACAAACATACTTAGCTATAACAAACATACCTAGCTATAACAACAACCACTTAACCTAGCTGCTATAACAACATACTAGCTATAACAAACATACCTAGCTATAACAAACATACCTATAACAAACATACCTAGCTATAACAAACATACCTAGCTATAACAAACATACCTAGCTATAACAAACATACCTAGCTATAACAAACATACCTAGCTATAACAAACATACCTAGCTATAACAAACATACCTAGCTATAACAAACATACCTAGCTGGCTATAACAAACATAGCTAGCTATAACAAACATACCTAGCTATAACAAACATACCTATATAACAAAACATACCTAGCTATAACAAACATACTAGCTATAACAAACATACCTAGCTATAACAAACATACCTAGCTATAACAAACAACCTAGCTATAACAAACATACCTAGCTATAACAAACATACCTAGCTATAGACAAACAACCAAACATACTCCTAGCTATAACAAAATACCTAGCTATAACAAACATACCTAGCTATAACAAACATACCTAAAACTATAACAAACATACCTAGCTATAAAAAACATACCTAGCTATAACAAACATACCTAGCTATAACAAACATACCTAGCTAGCTATAACAAACATACCTAGCTATAACAAACATACCTAGCTATAACAAACATACCTAGCTATAACAAACATACCTAGCTATAACAAACATACCTACAAACATACCTGGCTATAACAAACATACCTAGCTATAACAAACATACCTAGCTATAACAAACATACCTAGCTATAACAAACACACCTAGCTATAACAAACATACCTAGCTATAACAAACATACCTAGCTATAACAAACACACCTAGCTATAACAAACACACCTAGCTATAACAAACATACCTAGCTATACCAAACATACCTAGCTATAACAAACATACCTAGCTATAACAAACATACCTAGCTTAACAAACATACCTAGCTATAACAAACATACCTAGCTATAACAAACATACCTAGCTATAACAAACATACCTAGCTATAACAAACATACCTGGCTATAACAAACATACCTAGCTATAACAAACACACCTAGCTATAACAAACATACCTAGCTATAACAAACATACCTAGCTAGCTATAACAAACATACCTAGCTATAACAAACATACCTAGCTATAACAAACATAGCTAGCTATAACAAACATACCTAGCTATAACAAACATACCTAGCTATAACAAACATACCTAGCTATAACAAACATAGCTAGCTATAACAAACATACCTAGCTATAACAAACATACCTAGCTATAACAAACATACCTAGCTAGCTATAACAAACATACCTAGCTATAACAAACATAGCTAGCTAGCTATAACAAACATACCTAGCTATAACAAACATACCTAGCTATAACAAACATACCTAGCTAGCTATAACAAACATACCTAGCTATAACAAACATAGCTAGCTAGCTATAACAAACATACCTAGCTATAACAAACATACCTAGCTATAACAAACATACCTAGCTATAACAAACATACCTAGCTATAACAAACATACCTAGCTATAACAAACATACCTAGCTAACTATAACAAACATACCTAGCTATAACAAACATACCTAGCTAGCTATAACAAACATACCTAGCTATAACAAACATACCTAGCTATAACAAACATACCTAGCTATAACAAACAACAAACATACCTAGCTATAACAAACATACCTAGCTATAACAAACATACCTAGCTAAAACAAACATACCTAACAAACATACCTAGCTATAACAAACATACCTAGCTTAACAAACATACCTAGCTATAACAAACATACCTAGCTATAACAAACATACCTAGCTATAACAAACATACCTAGCTATAACAAACATACCTAGCTATAACAAACATACCTAGCTATAACAAACATACCTAGCTAGCTATAACAAACATACCTAGCTATAACAAACATACCTAGCTATAACAAACATACCTAGCTATAACAAACATACCTAGCTATAACAAACACACCTAGCTATAACAAGCATACCTAGCTATATACCTAGCTATAACAAACATACCTAGCTATAACAAACATACCTAGCTATAACAAACATACCTAGCTATAACAAACATACCTAGCTATAACAAACATACCTAGCTATAACAAACATACCTAGCTATAACAAACATACCTAGCTATAACAAACATACCTAGCTAGCTATAACAAACGTACCTAGCTATAACAAACATACCTAGCTATAACAAACATACCTAGCTATAACAAACATACCTAGCTATAACAAACATACCTAGCTATAACAAACACACCTACCTATAACAAACATACCTAGCTATAACAAACATAGCTACAAACACACCTAGCTATAACAAACATACCTAGCTATAACAAACATACCTAGCTATAACAAACATACCTAGCTGGCTATAACAAACATACCTAGCTATAACAAACATACCATACCTAGCTATAACAAACATACCTAGCTAGCTATAACAAACATACCTAGCTATAACAAACATACCTAGCTATAACAAACATACCTAGCTATAACAAACATACCTAGCTATAACAAACATACCTAGCTATAACAAACATACCTAACAAACATACCTAGCTATAACAAACATACCTAGCTATAACAAACATACCTAGCTATAACAAACATACCTAGCTATAACAAACATACCTAGCTATAACAAACATACCTAGCTATAACAAACATACCTAGCTATAACAAACATACCTAGCTGGCTATAACAAACATACCTAGCTATAACAAACATACCTAGCTATAACAAACATACCTAGCCATAACAAACATACCTAGCTATAACAAACATACCTAGCTATAACAAACATACCTAGCTATAACAAACATACCTAGCTATAGCAAACATACCTAGCTATAACAAACAACAAACATACCTAGCTATAACAAACATACCTAGCTATAACAAACATACCTAGCTATAACAAACATACCTAGCTATAACAAACATACCTAGCTGGCTATAAAAAACATACCTAGCTATAACAAACATACCTAGCTATAACAAACATACCTAGCTATAACAAACATACCTAGCTATAACAAACATACCTAGCTATAACAAACAACAAACATACCTAGCTATAACAAACATACCTAGCTATAACAAACATACCTAGCTATAACAAACATACCTAGCTAGCTATAACAAACATACCTAGCTATAACAAACATACCTGGTGTTCTGGCTGTACCTTGTTGCCTTACTTTCCCTTCTATATTTTCCCCAAACTCGTTTGTAGTGTGATTTTTTTCACATTCTTGTGTAGAGAGGGGACAGGGGGACTGTGCTATACCGCAGCCATCTGACCTACAGGTTTGTCTGTCCTTCTTCTCCATCCATGAAATATCATGTCCTGTAACTACCAGCTTTGTGACCATGCTTTTTTTTAGCTTTTCTCTCTCTCTCTCTTCTCTCTCTCTCTCTCTCTCTCTCTCTCTCTCTCTCTCTCTCTCTCTCTCTTCTCTCTCTTCTCCTCTCTCTCTCTCTCTCTCACTCTCTCTCTCTCTCTCTCTCTCTCTCTCTCTCTCTCTCGCTGTGTGTGTGTGAGTGTGTAGGGGGGGGGATGGGGCAAGACAGGATTTCAGGCTGTCTGTCATAATAATAATAATAATAATATATGGAATTATTATAGCGCCAAATCTTGTAAAACAAACAAATCGAAGCGCTTGCACTCATATCATTTACGCGCATGCAACTTTCTCAAATAATAAAGAACTATTTCAAATTATGCACGTGTATGTACACACACACACACACACACACACACACACACACACACACACACACACACACACACACACACACACACACACACACCGCGAACACACTTAGGAGATGAAGAATGCTGTTGAAAAGCAGAGACGGATATGAGGGGGGAAGTGTCAGGTAGGAAACAAGTGTGTTTTGAGGCTGGATTTGAAGGTATCAAGTGAAGGCTTTTGTCGAAGTGAAAGAGGGAGGTCATTCCACGTGGACGGACCAGAAACAGAAAAAGATCGACAGCCAACAGTGGTTTGTTTGAATCTGGGTGTTCGAAAGCACAAAGTATCTGCGGCTGAACGAAAGGAACGGGATGGAGTGTACAGGTGAAGACAGTTACAAAGATAAGATGGTGCAGATTTGTGGAGACATTTGAAACAGAGGGTATTGATCTTATACTTCAGTCTTTGTGAGACTGGCAGCCAGTGAAGAGATCGCAGAAGAGGAGTGATGTGTTCGGATCTTTTCTTTCTTAGGACCAGACGAGCTGCAGAGTTTTGTATGCGTTGAAGAGAGTGGATGGATGATGCTGGTAGGCCAGCCAGAAGAGAATTACAGTAGTCTAAACGTGAAAGAATGAGAGATGTGACGAGCTTGGAAGTTGCATCAGTGGACAGATACTTGCGAATCGCACTTATGCGCCGTAATTGATAGTAGCAAGACTGGCAGGTCTGGGTGATGAATTTTTTCATATTGAGTGTGTTGTCAAGAACTACACCTAGATACTTCACAGAGTTGGACAAAGGAACTGATGCACTGCCGAATTGTATTGATGTTGTTGTGATGGAGGAAAGTTTATGTTGGGTCCCTATGAGCATGGCTTCGGTTTTATCGGCATTAAGTTGTAACTTGTTCTGAGTCATCCAGTTTTGAATGTCCTTGAAGGCATGTAGGACATATTTGTCAGGAGGGAAGGCAAGTTTTTCAACAGTATCACTGCACTGAAGCTGAGTGTCATCGGCATAGAAATGATGATCATATGGTGGTTGTTTATTATATGTGAGAGTGGAGCAGTGAAGAGAGTAAAGAGAACGGGGCCCAGGACTGATCCCTGTGGAACTCCACATTCCATTTTGACAGATTTTGATTGAATTTTGTTTACAATAACTTTCTGGAATCTGTCTGTGAGGTATGAAGTAAACCAGGTGAGGGCAGTGCCATTGATACCAAACGTATTTTGGAGGCGAGAAAGAAGAATTGAGTGATCTATAGTGTCGAAGGCTGCAGATAAATCAAGAAGAGTGAGGAGGGAGATTTTTCCTGCATCAGAAGCAAGTAGAAGTGTATCTAAAGTATGGACTAGGGTGGTTTCGGTGCTGTGGTTGGGGCGATAGGCAGATTGAAAAGGGGGAAGGAGATCATTGGAATGAAGGTGACTGTTGAGCTGTTTGAGAACAACTTTTTCTAGTACTTTAGAGACAAAGGGTAAGTTTGAGACAGGTCTATAATTCTTCAGAATGTTGGGATCGAGGTCGTGCTTTTTCAGTAGAGGTGTGACTATTGCGGTTTTAAGACACAGCTCATGCCTTAGCCAGGCCCGAGAGGTACCGACGTATGCAGCGTTGGTCTGCAACACTTGAGCAACGTTTTCAGCGTGCAGCTGTCGAGTCAGCCACCTTCTACTGGGTCCTGTGCTTCATTCTCAGCATCCAGCCGGAGCCAGGTGGGGTTTGAACTGAGAGTTTTGCAGTCAGAACCCCACACCATGGCAGTGGCCATTCGGCCCGGGACCTAGTGCACCCTGGTGGAGCTTCCTCCCTCTTCAGGCGGGCAACAGGCTGCAGGGCGCTGAGACTGCTGTCCTTCACAACTGGGATAGGGGCAGGGGGGTTAGCTCGAGCTGTAGCAGGGAGGCGTTTCTGTTGAGCATGGCCTGTAGGAGAAGCTGACCACTGGTGACAGCACTCCCCGCCACACAGCCACTGGTGGTCAGCAGACTTGCTGTCCTGCAGCTGTCGTGAAGAGAAGGACGTCACGTCGCTGTCTTCAGCGTGAGGCAGACTGACCGACAGTTGAAACCCTGACCCAATGGCCAATGCACCCGCGGGAAAAATTTCCGTTGCTTGTTTCTGATTTGTTTGTTGTTGTTGTTGTGGGGTGGGTTTTCTGCTTTTAGGAGGCTTCTGTGGCAAATAGAAGCTGCATTCCGATTTGTAAATATCACAGAGATATTTTTAACCAATCCTTCAAACAATGATTTCAACCGCACAGGCCTAACACAAAGTTGATGTTTGTTGTGTGTTTGCTGTTGTTGTTGTTGTTGTTTACGATGTTGATGTTAAAAACGTAATGGATTTCTGTTGGGCAATTGTCAGATACACTCACTACCAATTCACAAGGGCTCAAACCGCTCTGGCCTATTCGAAGATCACGCTGTGTGTTTCCCACAACTGGAGAAAACAAAGTGAGGGTGTCTTGTCGTCGTTAGCTTTGACATTGTCAGCATGACGCTGGGGTGTGGTGGCCTGCAGTGCTGACCTCCACCCCGGCTTCTAGCAAGTCGTCGGTTCCAGTCTCCACAGCGGCTTCTGGTGAGTTCACGGTCAGAGCGTTTAGAGTTTCCGGGTCAACCTCAAGTGGAGACAGTTGAGTGCCTTTATTCCCCACTCCTGCACACACACACACACACACACACACAACACACACACACACACACACACACACACACACACACACACACACACACACACACACACACACACACAACACACATGCACAATATCACTTAGAGAGGAGAAGAAAAGAGAAGAGAAGAGAGCAGAAGAGAAAGGAAGAGGAGAGAGTGTACTAGGCATATTGGCATGACCTCTGCCCTAAAGCCTGACGACCTGGAGCCTTGCAATGCCCAGAATTGTCCAGGCACTGTCTCCTGGGGAAGTTGAGCCTGGCGGAGCCCATTCCTCTCCAGGCGGCAATGCATGCTGGCCTTCACCTTTACCTAACCCGTAGTCCTGTAGACGGTGGGGGCATCACTGAAGATTGTGCAGCCAGATTCCACCACTCCCTGCGGTCCTCTGCTTTCTGTAGCAATTCATTCCACTCAAGGCTACCAGTCCAACCTCTAATGTTGTCTTCCCATCATTTTTCTCTGTCTGCCTCTTCGTCTCCCTCCTTGTACTGTTCCTGTAGGACAGTCTTGGCCAGTCCAGATGTTCACAGTGTGACGTGCCCGAGCCACTTTAGTTATGTGTATTTTCACTTTAGTGAGCAGTTTTCCCTGAAGTCAGGAGCTCTTCCTATGAACGGTCGGGTGACGTGTTAACACCTGGTTGTCCCCTCCCTGTTCGTGATGCCATCTCTGCATCAGACACCAAGGCTGGCCTACTCTCCCGCAAATCCTGGAATGGTTTCCAGTGTGTGGCAAAATGGTCTGCCTGTGTTTTGCACACGGGAATCTCAGTGTATAATCTCAACCCAAGAGATTTCCGGAAAACATAGTGGGTACACTCATTCACTGCCAGAGAACTATCACCTCACCGATATTTCAGCCAGGATCTGAACCTGTGAACCTTGCTGTCGCCAGGTGGTCATATACGATTTAGTCATTCATTAAGCGTGCAACAAACAGCACAGAGAACACAATCAACATAGCAGAGACAACACAATCAACATAACATAGAGAACACAATCAACATGACATAGAGAACACAATCAACATAACACAGAGAACACAACCAACATAACATAGAGAACACAATCAACATAACATAGAGAACACAATCAACATAACACAGACAACACAATCAACATAACATAGGAGAACACAATCAACATAACACAGAAACACAATCAACATAACACAGACAACACAATCAACATAGCATAGAGAACACAATCAACATAACACAGACAACACAATCAACATAAGCATAGAGAACACAATCAACATAAGCATAAGAACACAATCAACATAACACAGACAACACAATCAACATAACAAGAAACAACAAATAACATAAAAACACATAACAAAAACACATCAACATAACACAGACAACACAATTAACATAAAAAGACAACACAATCAACATAACAAACCAGACAACACAATCAACATAAACACAATAAACGAAACACAATCAACATAACACAGACAACACAACATCAA
>CM054166.1:39571449-39576449 GCA_028751875.1 Rapana venosa
ACACACTTCACAACACACACACTCACACACACACTCATCACACACACTCACACACACACACTCTCACACAACACACACTCACACACACACTCACACACACACTCTCACACACACACACTACCACACCACTCACACACAACACCACACCACACTCATACACACACATCACACACTCACACCACACTCACACACACACTCCACACACACACACACTCACACAACCACACACACTCACACACCTTTTAGTTCCACTACATTTTCCACATCCCTCGTCTAATATCACTGAGTGTGAACAGACGTTAAATTGAAGACAACAACAACACTCACACACACACACACATCACACACACTCACACATACACACCCACACACTCACACACACTCACTCACACAAACACTAACACACACACACTCACACTCACACACCGCATACTCTCACACACACTCACACACTCACACACACACACACACACTCTCACACACTCACACAAACTCACACACACTCACACATACACTCACACACACACACTCACACACACACCACACACACTCACACACACTCACACACACTCACACACACACACACCTACCAAAATCAGTGTAGCTATATACATTGAAAGAGGGGTGGATTACTGCACATGTCTCTCACCAGTGCCTAACCATGTCCTAGATATACACTCATGTGCAGCACGTGTAAAATTTGGGGAAAATTTAATAATAAATACTGTATCTGTATACCTACCTAGGGGACCTAATGATATGAACACTGAATGGATACACAACCTTAAAGATAATGAAAAGTGGTTTATAGCAGGAGATTTTAATGCACATGCTCCCTTCTGGGATAAGGAATGTAGAAAAATATCTCATAATCGCTTTGTAGAAAACATAGTTGATTCCTGCCTGTGATGGCAGAGTTACTAGAATTCCCGACATTGCTAGTCGCAGAGCATCAGCCTTAGATCTATCGCTTATATCTCCTGCATTAGCTCCAGAATGTGAGTGGTCAACGCACAATGACACCCTTGGCAGCAATCACCTGCCTGTCATTACAACGCTTAGTGGACTAACAGCTTCCTGTGACACCCAGGAAGACAAAATTCCAAAATTTAATTACAAAAAAGCAGACTGGAAAAAGTTTGAAAGCATCCTTGAAACTTACAACACAGGCAGCTTTAACACTGAAAACATAGACCATTTATATTCCGATTTTGCTGAGACAATTATTCATGCTGCCACTTTGTCTATCCCCAAAATAAATAACCTAAAAACAAATAAACATATGGGAAATATCTGGTGGACACCAGCATGTGAGGAAGCAGTAAAAAACAAACGCTTAATGTATAAAATTTATTTAAAAGATAAAACGTTAGAAAATAATGTAAAACAAAAACAAGCAAAAAATTACTGTAACCTTATTGTAGCCCTTTGTACCACTGAAATTTCAAATCATAAAGATCTTTAAAAAGTTTGGGGTAAATATCATGAAATAAAAAGAGGTGTTAGTTTACCAACTTGTCCAGTGCAATTGGAGAATAAAGATTTCCATCAAACATAGAAAAAGCAGAGGCCTTTGCAGACATTTTTTTCTGAATCAATGCGTCTTGAAGGCTTGTCACTTAAACGCAGGAACTACAGAACAGATGAAGAAAGTAAAACAGAACGTACTGATCCAGTCTCTGGCAACGGTTTGTGCATTAATGCTCCAATTTCACTTGACGAAGTAAGAGATGCGTTACTATCTCTTTCTAACAAGAAAACGTCTGTCGGGTCAGATGCAGTTTCAAATGCCATG
This sequence comes from Rapana venosa, assembly GCA_028751875.1. NCBI lineage: Eukaryota > Metazoa > Mollusca > Gastropoda > Neogastropoda > Muricidae > Rapana > Rapana venosa. The sequence goes on from CM054166.1 coordinate 39,573,245, forward strand.
TTGAAACATTTACCAACAAATTTCATTTATCTACTCCACAAACTATTCAATAAATGTTGGATTGAGGGAGGTATGCCAGTAAATTGGAAGGAGTCCATTGTCATTCCAGTTCATAAACAGGGAAAGCCTAAATCTGACAAAACCAGCTACAGACCAATTGCTTTGACCTCTCATACTGGCAAGCTAATGGAAAGAATTATACTAAAAAGGCTGATGTATTTCTGCCATAGAAATAAAATAATCCCTGTCAATCATGCAGGTTTTCAAAAGAATAGATCAGCCATTGATAATTTGGTTAAACTATCAACACAAATAAAAGTGAAGTTTGCAAGAAGAAAGAATGTTCTTGCAACATTTTTTTATATTAGAAAGGCATATGACCAAGTTTGGCAAACTAAGTTATTAGGTAAACTAAAGAATGTGGGTATTTCTGGGCACTTGTATTTTTATATCAAACGTTTTTTAACAGACAGAAAAATTCAAGTAAGAGTAGCTAAATCATATCCAAGTGTTAGATCGCTTCATATGGGACTACCCCAAGGTTCTGTGATAGCTCCTATCCTATTTAATATCTTGCTGCATGATCTCCCAATGAATTTATCAAAGGATATCATCTTAGTACAATATGCGGATGATATATGCATGTGGATGAACGTTACTATGAAACGTAATACACCAAAAAGAGCGTTAAATTACATAAAAAGGTTATATCAAAGCCAGCTTGATAACATCGACAAATATATCCTTGAAAATGGATTTATTTTGTCCACACAAAAAACTCATGTTGTGCTTTTTAATAATGGCAGTAATCGGAGGAGCTACCAAGATTTAAGATTGGGACTGAAATAATTGAATACAAAAATACAATAAAGTTCTTAGGTGTTATTCTAACTTCAAAGCTAACTTGGAATGCACATATTGAGCACTTATTAACAAAGGCAAGAAAGTGCATAAACTTACTGAAGATAATTAGTAAACAGTTTTGGTGACAAGATATATTCAATCTAAAATGTTTAGCTACATCTCTTGTTCGTTCGAAATTATCATACGGACAAGAAATCTTTTTCAGCGCTCCAAAATCTTTACTTAAAAAGCTACAAAGCGTAGACTGCAAAGCTTACAGGCTTGCACTTGGAGTTCCGTACCATGCATCAGCTCTGGGAACGTACAATGAAGTTGGTACATTGCCTTTGGATGATTACCGTCAACTAGCATGTGCTAAATATATTCTTAGAAACAGAACGACTGAAAATTTCATTTCTGAGGAAGTAGAAGTGAAATCTGAACTACAGTTTCCTAAAATAGCAAAAGATATATCTTCCTTAATGCCCATTAATACATATGTGTCCGATCTAGTGGAAATTTCTAATGTCAATCAACACAGAATGGACAAACGAGAGGCGATATTACCTTGCCCATCGTGGGAGATGAATAGAGCATACTTCGACATAGAGGTAACTAACGTAAAAAAGAATGAGAATCTGAACATGATGGTTTCTGATGTACGATCCCACATCTATCGTAAGTATTTTCATCATTTACAAATTTATACAGATGGATCACGTCTGGATAATCAAGAAACAGGTTCAGCTTTTGTTATACCATCTTTAAAAATTGAAAAAAATCATTCTATGTTGGTAAACATCATTCGATTTTTACGGCGGAATTAGTAGCAGTCTTAATGGCTCTAAATTATGTTCTTGATTTGCCATTGAGTACATTTCAAATCCTTATTTGTGTTGATTCTAAGTCGGTATTGTATGCTTTAAAATCCTTGTGGTACAAGAAAACTTCAAACATTGCATTAGAGATTAATCATGTCATGCACCTTTTAACCTTAAAGGGCACAAGTGTCACTTTCTGTTGGGTGCCTTCACACAGTGGATTCTTTCCAAATGAGTGGGCTGATAGAGCTGCTAAAAGAAGTGCAAAGCATAAACGGGAGTCAGCAACATTGCACGTGCCTTTATCATTACAAGAGGGCTACCACTTATTAGAACAAACATCATGGAAAAAGGTCACAGAAACGTATCACCTAAAAGAGAGATTTCTAAACAGATCGGTCATCAAAACTGATAAAGCAAGAGTCGTGAGCCATTCTAAGGCTTGCTCAAATATCTCCACAGCAAGAAGAGTGACTAGTTTGTTTTATAGAATAAAACTTAATGCATTCGTAACCAAATTCAGTAGAAATAGTAAATGTCTATGTGGTGAGAATATTTCTAATACTCATATAATATTTGAATGTAAGAATACAAAGCTTTTTTACCTCAATTTTCTGAAAACTCCCTTAGAAGCATATTCATAATTTGAATTTGGCATTTGATATTGCAAAAGGTCTCTGGCATAGTCCTATAGGACATTTGTTATAGTTTCAATAACGTTAATCACTTTTCATGTTTTTTTGTTTGTTTGTGTGTGTGCTTTTTGGTCGTGTTTTTTTAATTGTATCTTTTGCTTTGCGCGGTTTCTTTTCATGATTAGACTACTTTTCCCCCCTCGCATTTTTCAGTAGGGCCTCAACCACCACCTCAATTCTCATACACCCCTTGTATATTTTTTTTTCTCAGTCTAATATCACTGAGAGTGAACAGACGTAAAATCGAAGACAACAACAACAACAACACACACACACTGGTTCAGTGATCTCAGCGCTGCTTCAACTGTATGTGTTGACGTTGCAATTTACTTGAAATAAATACGATCCCTGTAAACCAGAGTACTTAGATTGAATCCTCGCCTCCAGCACAGTGATGTTGGTACCCCAAACTCTCACAGCCATGACTGTGACATTGCCTTTAGTGCAGTGAGTCTGATGACAGAAACTCTCACAGCCATGACTGTGACATTGCCTTTAGTGCAGTGAGTCTGATGACAGCAACTCTTACACGTGTGTGTATGACATTGCCTTTAGTGCAGTGAGTCTGATGACAGAAACTCTCACACGTGTGTGTATGACATTGCTTAGTTCAGATGTTGGTACCGGTCCAACTCATCGTCACAGTCTTGTGTGGTGCTGTGGTTTCTAGGCTGATGACACATCAGTGTGGACACATCATGTGGTTGGCATTGACGTCCACCTCTCAGTCTTTTGGAGGGCTTGAGTTTGATCCCAATGCTCGCTACAAACATGACTGCCTACTCTCCCCCCTCAATGAACTGTTAAACGTGACTGTTCATGCAGAGCAAGATGACACCCCCCACC
>CM054166.1:39581449-39583949 GCA_028751875.1 Rapana venosa
ACACTACTCTACTCTACTCTACTCTACTATACTATACTATACTATACTATACTATACTATACTATACTATACTATACTATACTATACTATACTATACTATACTCTACAATATTATACTATACTATACTATATTATACTATACTATACTATACTACCCTATAGCCTGGCAATGACAGCAACCTACATCTTAAATAATGTCTTTCTTCTTTCTTTCTTTCTTTCTTTTGTTCTGCCTATTCTGTCTTTCTTTCTGTCTTTCATTCTTTCTTTCATTCTGTTTGTATGTCTTTTGTTCTGCATGTCTTTCTTTCTTTATTTATTTTCTATTTTATAGTTCACGCTTTCGTTCAGCATGCTTCTTTTATACAGAGGACACGTTAAATGACGATTCATAATTGAAGCAAGCACGCGCGCGCGCACACACATACACACACACACATACACACGCTTACGCACACACGCACGCACGCACACACACACACACACACGCACGCACGCACGCACGCACGCACCCACACACACACACACACACACACACACACACACACACACACACACACACACACACACACACAAGAGTAGGCCATTGTGTGCCGTTGGGAATGGATGACAAAATTGACAAAACTGCATACACACGGGGATTGGATGTAAAAAGAGACACGAGTGCTTATTCCATTATACTCGGAATAGAGGAATAAATAGATTAATAAATAGCACTAACTAAATAAATAGATAACAAATAAATTACATACACACATAATCTCTCTCTCTCTCTCTCTCTCTCTCTCTCTCTCTCTCTCTCTCTCTCTCTCTCTCTCTCTCTCTCTCTCTCTCTCTCTCTCTCTCTCTCTCCCTCGCTCTCTAGTACACAAACACATGCACACACACACACACACACACACACACACACACACACACACACACACACACACACACACACACACACACACACACACACACAGCTAGCTCCCTGGTTCTCACTCACGTCAGAAAGTGTGGCCAAGATAGTGATTTCTGTCTTCTTGTGACATGGCCTGTCCCCTCTGCTGCCTGTGCCCCTGTCCCCTCTGCTGCCTGCGCCCCTGTGTCCCTGTGTCCCTGTGCCCCTGTGTCCCTGTGCCCCTGTGTCCCTGTGCCCCTGTGTCCCTGTGCCCCTTGCCACACACTGCACTGCTGCTGACAGGGGCGGGCATGTTGCCAGCACAGCACAGCACAGCATTGCACTGCACACCACAGCACAGCACAGCACAGCACACCACAGAGCGGCACAGCACAGCACAGCACACCACAGAGCGGCACAGCACAGCACAGCACAGCACAGCACAGCACTGCACAGCACGGCACAGCACAGCACAGCACAGCACAGCAGTGCACAGCACGGCACAGCACAGCACAGCACAGCACAGTAAAGCACAGCACAGTAAAGCACAGCACAGCACAGCACAGCCCAGTACAGCACAGCACAACACAGCACAGCACAGCACAGCACAGCACAGTAAAGCACAGTAAAGCACAGCACAGCACAGAACAGCACAACACAGCACAGCACAGCACAGCACAGCACAGCCCAGCCCAGCACAGCACAGCACAGCGCAGCACAGCACAGTGTGGGGCAGGCTGCCTTCCTCCCTTCCTCCCTGCCTTCCTCCCTCCCTTCCTCCCTTCCTCCCTGCCTCCCTTCCTCCCTTCCTCCCTGCCTCCCTCCCTTCCTCCCTCCCTCCCTTCCTCCCTTCCTCCCTGCCTTCCTCCCTCCCTTCCTCCCTCCCTCCCTCCCTCCCTTCCTCCCTCCCTTCCTCCCTGCCTCCCTTCCTCCCTCCCTTCCTCCCTCCCTCCCTCCCTCCCTCCCTCCCTTCCTCCCTTCCTCCCTTCCTCCCTTCCTCCACTCCTCCCTGCCTCCCTTCCTCCCTTCCTCCCTTCCTCCCTTCCTCCCTTCCTCCCTTCCTCCACTCCTCCCTTCATCCACTCCTCCCTGCCTCCCTTCCTCCCTCCCTCTCTTCCTCCCTCCCTCCCTTCCTCCCTTCCTCCCTTCCTCCCTTCCTCCCTTCCTCCCTGCCTGCACTTCCTTGGTCCTGTACTGACCTTGTCAACCAAGTGGTATGGCCGCGAGGAACAGCCAATTCTCAGTATTGAGAGGTGCTACACGACACCAAGCAGTGAAGCATTGCCAGTTTTGTGAAAGGAGATACATGACACACAAGCAGGGGCAGATAATGGATACCTGTAGACTCCAGGGGCAGATAATGGATACCTGTAGACTCCAGGGGCAGATAATGGATACCTGTAGACTCCAGGGGCAGATAATGGATACCTGTACACTCCAGGGGCAGATAATGGATACCTGTAGACTCCAGGGGCGGATAATGGATACCTGTAGACTCCAGGGGCAGATAATGGATACCTGTAGACTCCAGGGGCGGGGTTTCCATCAGAAGGGAACTCAGCAATGGAGGCTCAAACCCGTCCCCCCTCACTCCCCCCCGCCCCCCCGAGTCAGAAGGTC
>CM054166.1:39593949-39603949 GCA_028751875.1 Rapana venosa
TACCCGTTACGTCTTGTGGTGTCGCCAGCCTGTGGTGATTTAGGAAGGAGGGGCAGTAAATTATATCTACGTGATGAGAGAGAGAGAGGAGAGAGAGAGAGAGAGAGAGGAGAGAGAGGAGAGAGAGAGAGAGAGAGAGATGGGAGAGAGACAGACAGACAGCAGAGACAGAGACAGACAGGACAGAGAGAGAATAAGAGAAAAACTATTAACAAAAACCTCTCTCTCTCCCTCCTTCCCTCCCTCCTTCCCTCCCTCCCTTCCTCTCTCTCTCTCTCTCTCTCTCTCTCTCTCTCTCTCTCTGGCTTGTTTGTTCGGATGAGCATCATCATAACTATCATCATCGCTGTCGTCGTTGTCGCCTGCAGTAGCAGCAGCGGCAGCATTATCAACATCCCCACCACCACCAACAACATCATCATCATCATCATCATCATCATCATCATCACCATCATCATCAACAACAACAACAACAGTAGTAAACTAGCTCTACTCTTTGTCATCAAAATGAATAAATAACGCTCATTTACACAGTGGAGGTCCACTCAGAAGTGGGTTAACTTACCTAGAAGTTGAAAGTGAAAGAGTTAAAGTGGAAATGGTCACTAATTTGTACATAAAAATCATAGACAAACTATAAAATTAGATTTCCATAAACAATAATTAATGGGACGGGACAGCTCAGTGGTCGGAGCACTCGCTTTCCCCCGGCTAAGGTTAATCAGCATCGAGCGTGGTTACCAGTTGGATGGGTGACTGTTTGTGCGCCTTGGCTTCAGTACAGTTCCCCCAGTTCACCCAGCTGTAAATGGGTACCTGCATCTTTAGGGTCAGGGAAGGTAAAGCAGCGAGGGAGAGGAGATGGGCGCCGCCCTCAATATGCTGACCCCGAGAGAAGCTAAGGTCTCTGACGCCTCGCTCCCCTACAACCACATAGGTTATGGGACATCTTGACCTTTACATGAACAATGATGGCTGCAATAGGTTAAGCCACTTAAACATCGAATGAATAAATACAAATAATAATAATAATAATAATGATGATGATAATAATAATATAATAATACATGGAATTTATATAGCGCTATATCTTGCAAAAACAAATGAAAGCGCTTGCATTCATCCTACTCAAACACATGCAACAAGTTAAAATTAATAGTTTTTACTTCAAATGTATACACACATACACACACACGCACGCACGCACGCAAGCGCCCACGCAAGCACATGCACGCACACACACACGCACGCACACGCACGCCCACACTCACACAGAGGTTGTGCACTGTGGCAGGGTGATGGGGGTTTTGGCTGTTGAGGGCAAGGAGGCTGGAGTTAAAAGTGTCATAAGCAGGCTTTTGGCGAAGGGAGAGAGGGAGGTCATCCCAGATCGATGGACCAGAAACAGAGAAAGAGCGACAGCCAAAAGTGGATTGGTTGAATCTCGGTATTCGTCAGCACAAGGTATCTGCAGCAGAGCGGAGGAAACGAGAAAGAGTGTACAGGTGAAGACATTCACAGAGGTAGGAAGGTGTTGTTTGTCAGCGCCTGGGCTTTATCACAATTCTTGATTAAACCATTGACGCTGGGGGCAACAGCAAAGTGAGAGGCTGTATGATCAGTGGCTTTCCCACTCATGGAATTCCACTTTACAGCTTAGTCTTTAGTGATCGACTATGACTCTCTGACTAGGAGGCTTGACTTGTACAGTCCTTATGTGCTGCAGCCCTGGGGGCTAGTTGGCCTTTGGAGAACATCTCCAACGCTGACTGTCCTTATTCCCACTTGGCCGAGAGAGTGGGGATGTACTGTGGGCAAGGCATCTCCACTATAATCAAATTTCTGCCCAATTTCCGAAACAGCAGCTGCCTCCTCTGCTATTTTGAAGGTCATCGTCGAATACGACGGACAAACATACAGTACAGTGTAACAGAGGGTACTGATCTTATAGTTTACTATCTGTGGCACAGGCAGCCAGTGGAGAGATCGCAGGAGAGGAGTAATGTGTTCAGGTTTTTTCTTTCTAAGGACTGGTCGAGCTGCGGAGTTGTGTACACGTTGAAGGAGTGGATAGATGAAGCTGGCAGACTGCAGCAATAGATAACGTGAGAGAAGGAGAGAGGTGGGTACACAGACAAATAAGGCAATAGAAGTCATGACGGCGGCTGTAGCCAAGAGCAAGACCTTGACCCAATACAGAGGGACAGGAAAAAATGTGCAGGGGGACAGCGGGCTAGTCCCCCCTCCATTAAACTGTCACCCCCGGAAAGATTTACTGCATCGTTTTGTAATGTGCCCAGCCTGGTATCACTAGTTGACGTCATCGAGTGTGGCTTCCAGTGACGTCAAATCTCTCTCTCTCTCTCTCTCTCTCTCTGGTGTCAAGGGGTTTAATTGTTTATGCGTTCTTTACTTGAGTCATACCAAGATTTTTTTATTTTTTTTTAATATTTATATTTATGTGATGCTCTCTTTATATCTGCGTGATGCGCTCGCGATCTGCTGACCCGAGTTCGATTCTCTTTCAAGAGGACTTTTCCCCCTGGAGTTAACATCAGTGCAGACTCCACTCTCCCCAAAAGTCCTTCGGATGAGACTATAAACCAAGGCCCCGTGTGCGAACGCACGCAGAATACCTTGCGCACACGTTAAAACCTATTCCGCTTTTCGTAAGAGTAGGCCATTGTGTGCCGGTGGGAACAGATGACAGAATTTACAAAACCGCATACACAGGGGGACTAGATGCAAAAAAAAGCACATGATGCTTATTCCATTATCCTCGAAATAAAAGGAATTTTTATTTTATTTAGATGTCTATTCACTTATCAACCTGTCCATGGTAAGGCTGTGTGTGTGTGTGGTGTGTGTGTGTGTGTGTGTGTGTGTGTGTGTGTGTGTGTTGTGTGTATGTGTGTGTGTGTATGTGTGTGGTGTGTGTGTGTGTGTGTGTGTATGTGTGTGTATGTGTGTGGTGTGTGGTGTGCGTGTGTATGTGTGTGGTGTGTGTGTGTGTGGTGTGTGTGTGTGTGCGTGTGTATGGTGTGTGTGTGTGTGTGTGTGTGAGTGTGTCATTCTTCATTCCTTCAGAAGACAGGGCTGTGACAACGATGTCTCTTCAGTCATGGTTCATCATATCCACACAGAAGAGGGGAAATGAAAGGGGGTTGTGTGTGTGTGTGTGTGTGGGGGGGGGGGGGGTACGGGGACTGATGGTGTGGGAGGGGGAGGGGGTAAAAGGAAATGGTACATCTAATGGATGACTCCACCTCTTTGCTCTGAGAACACATAGAGAGTGTGTGGGAAGAGGGGGATGGGGGGGGGGGGGGCAGACGAAAACATGCATTGTTTGGAAGAAACCCGACACTACGTACATGGGGAGGGGGGGGGGGGGGGGGAAGGACACACAAAATACTTCAAACACGTCATAGCGTATGACGTTTTTCCCACGACTGTGACGCACGCTAGGCTTGTTCAAACGTCAAATAAACCAGTGTGTGTGTGTGTGTGTGTGTGTATGTGTGTGTGTGTGTACGCGCGCGCGCATTGACATGTTTGTTTTTGTTTTGGGGTTTGTTTTTTTTGAAGGGGATGGGATGGAACGTTAATAAGTTAGGTTGACATTGGTGAGTTTCTTAATTCAGAAAATGTAGTAGTAGTAGTAGTAGCAGTAGTAGTAGTAGTAGTAGCAGCAGCAGCAGCAGCAGCAGCAGTAGTAGTAGTAGTAGTAGTAGTAGTAGTAGCAGCAGCAGCAGCAGCAGGCAGCAGCAGCAGCAGTAGTAGTAGTAGTAGTAGTAGTAGTAGTAGTAGTAGTAGTAAAAGTAGTAGTAGTAGTAGTAGTAAGAGGGAGGAAGAGGAGGAAAGTAAGCACTAGTTACAGCAGTAGCAGCAAGAGAAGAAACTAAAGCAGCAACAACAGAACCACTCCAGTGTCTATGTTGCCCTGATGTCCAGTGTCTATGTTGCCCTGATGTCCAGTGTCTATGTTTCCTGATGTCCAGTGTCTTTGTTTCCTGATGTCCAGTGTCTATGTTGCCCTGATGTCCAGTGTCTATGTTGCCCTGATGTCCAGTGTCTATGTTTCCTGTTGTCAGGTGTCTATGTTTCCTGATGTCCAGTGTCTATGTTTCCTGATGTCCAGTGTCTATGTTTCCTGATGTCCAGTGTCTATGTTTCCTGATGTCAGGTGTCTATGTTGCCCTGATGTCCAGTGTCTATGTTTCCTGATGTCCAGTGTCTATGTTGCCCTGATGTCCAGTGTCTATGTTTCCTGATGTCAGGTGTCTATGTTTCCCTGATGTCCAGTGTCTATGTTTCCCTGATGTCAGGTGTCTATGTTTCCTGATGTCAGGTGTCTATGTTTCCTGATGTCCAGTGTCTATGTTTCCTGATGTCCAGTGTCTATGTTGCCCTGATGTCCAGTGTCTATGTTGCCCTGATGTCCAGTGTCTATGTTGCCCTGATGTCCAGTGTCTATGTTTCCTGATGTCCAGTGTCTATGTTTCCTGATGTCCAGTGTCTATGTTGCCCTGATGTCCAGTGTCTATGTTTCCTGATGTCTAGTGTCTATGTTTCCTGATGTCAGGTGTCTATGTTTCCTGATGTCAGGTGTCTATGTTTCCTGATGTCCAGTGTCTATGTTGCCCTGATGTCCAGTGTCTATGTTTCCTGATGTCAGGTGTCTATGTTTCCCTGATGTCCAGTGTCTATATTTCCTGTTGTCAGGTGTCTATGTTGCCCTGATGTCCAGTGTCTATATTTCCTGTTGTCAGGTGTCTATGTGTCCTGATGTCCAGTGTCTATGTTTCCTGATGTCTAGTGTCTATGTTTCCTGATGTCCAGTGTCTATGTTTCCTGATGTCCAGTGTCTATGTTTCCTGATGTCCAGTGTCTATGTTGCCCTGATGTCCAGTGTCTATGTTTCCTGATGTCAGGTGTCTATGTTTCCTGATGTCTAGTGTCTATGTTTCCTGTCATGTCATGTTCTGATGTCATGTCTATGTTTCCTGAGTCATGTCTGTTCCTGAGTAGGTGTCTATGTTTCCTGATGTCCAGTGTCTATGTTTCCTGATGTCAGTGTCTATGTTTCCTGATGTCCAGTGTCTATGTTTCCTGATGTCCAGTGTCTATGTTTCCCTGATGTCAGTGTCTATGTTTCCTGATGTCCAGTGTCTATGTTTCCTGATGTCAGTGTCTATGTTTCCTGATGTCCAGTGTCTAGTTCTGATGTCTGTCTATGTTCTGATGTCCAGTGTCTATGTTTCCTGATGTCCAGTGTCTATGTTCCCTGATGTCCAGTGTCTATGTTTCCTGATGTCCAGTGTCTATGTTTCCTGATGTCAGTGTCTATGTTTCCTGATGTCAGTGTCTATGTTCCTGATGTCATGTCTATGTTTCTATGTCAGTTTATGTTCCTGATGTCCAGTGTCTATGTTGCCCTGATGTCCAGTGTCTATGTTTCCTGATGTCCAGTGTCTATGTTGCCCTGATGTCCAGTGTCTATGTTTCCTGATGTTCAGTGTCTATGTTTCCTGATGTCAGGTGTCTATGTTTCCTGATGTCCAGTGTCTATGTTTCCTGATGTCCAGTGTCTATGTTTCCTGATGTCCAGTGTCCATGTTGCCCTGATGTCCAGTGTCTATGTTTCCTGATGTCTAGTGTCTATGTTTCCTGATGTCCAGTGTCTATGTTTCCTGATGTCCAGTGTCTATGTTTCCTGATGTCCAGTGTCTATGTTTCCTGATGTCCAGTGTCTATGTTGCCCTGATGTCAGGTGTCTATGTTTCCTGATGTCCAGTGTCTATGTTTCCTGATGTCCAGTGTCTATGTTTCCCTGATGTCCAGTGTCTATGTTTCCTGATGTCCAGTGTCTATGTTTCCTGATGTCAGGTGTCTATGTTTCCTGATGTCCAGTGTCTATGTTGCCCTGATGTCCAGTGTCTATGTTTCCTGATGTCAGGTGTCTATGTTTCCTGATGTCAGGTGTCTATGTTTCCTGATGTCCAGTGTCTATGTTGCCCTGATGTCCAGTGTCTATGTTTCCTGATGTCCAGTGTCTATGTTGCCCTGATGTCCAGTGTCTATGTTTCCTGATGTCAGGTGTCTATGTTTCCTGATGTCAGGTGTCTATGTTTCCTGATGTCCAGTGTCTATGTTTTCTGATGTCCAGTGTCTATGTTTTCTGATGTCCAGTGTCTATGTTTCCTGATGTCAGGTGTCTATGTTTCCTGATGTCCAGTGTCTATGTTTTCTGATGTCCAGTGTCTATGTTTCCTGATGTCCAGTGTCTATGTTTCCTGATGTCAGGTGTCTGTGTTGCAGATCGCCTTTGGCTTTGGCCTGTCCATCATGGCGCTGATTCAAATGATCGGTCACGTGAGCGGCGGCCATATTAACCCCGCTGTTACCATAGCGATGGCCGTGACCTTGAAGATCTCCCTCCTCCGCGCTCTCTTTTACGTCATCGCTCAAGTTGTCGGCGCTGTTGTTGGTGGCTACCTTCTGAAGGGGTCAGTGGAGAAGTTGTTGTTGTTGTTGTTGTCGTTGTTGTTGTTGTTGTCGTTGTTGTTGTCGGCGCTGTTGTTGGTGGCTACCTTCTGAAGGGGTCAGTGGAGGAGTTGTTGTTGTTGTCGTTGTTGTTGTTGTTGTCGTTGTTGTTGTTGTTGTTGTCGTCGTTGTTGTTGTTGTCGGCGCTGTTGTTGGTGGCTACCTTCTAAAGGGGTCAGTGGAGTAGTTGTTGTTTTTGTTGTTGTTTCGTCGTCGTTGTTGTTGTCTTCTTCGTTGTTGTTGTCGTTGCTTTTGTTGTTGTCGTTGCTGTTGTTGTTGTCGGCGCTGTGTTGTTGGCTACCTTCTGAAGGGGTCAGTGGAGGTTTTGTTGTTGTTGTTGCGTATTGTTGGTGTTGTTGTTGTTGTTGTCGTTGTTTTTGTCGTTGTTTTGTCGTTGTCGTTGGTGCTGTTGCTGGTGTTGTGTTTGTCGTTGTTGTTTTTGTCGTCGTTGTCGTTGCTGTTGTCGTCGTTGGCGCAGTTTTTGTTATTGTTATTGTTGTTACTGTTGTTGGCGCTTTTGTTGTTGTTTTGTTGTTGTTGTTGTTATTTTCATGGCAAACCATGACAGGCAACATACTAATCCGTGTCTGACAAAAGGCTGTAAGATGTGTGTGGTGAGGGGCAGGAGACAGACCAAGAAGGCAGAAAGTTGATACGCGAGAACGAGGACAGAAAGGAAAGGAAGGGACACAGAAACAGAGAGAGGGATAGAAAAGGGGGCGTTTCTAGCACAGAACCTTCAGAGTGTGAGGATGCTGTTCATACTGACAGAGCCCTCGCCCTCTGCGATGGATAAGACAGAAGACAAGATGGACGTCATGTGGATTTTGATTTGTTTACTTTACAAGATTCAGCGCTATATAAATTCCATAAATTATTATTATTATTACTATTATTATTTTTTTAATTTTTTATTATTATTATTATCATTATTATTATCATCATCATCATTATTATTTTGTGAAGGATAACACCATTTTGAAAGACGTGCTGCTTGGTGCTTTGCTCAAGTCAGACACAGCTTTCGGCATGGACTGACTGTTGTCACATGATAGTGACTTCTCTAATGTCTCTCGCCTTGGAAAAGGTCTTAGTCATTCCCTCTCTGCCTTTTCCAAACTGATTCGGTATTAACTTGGCTTATGTATGACAGGTGTGAACAGTTCATGACCCGTTTATAGTGTCAATGCAATTCAGTACAATACAATGCAATACACCACAATGCGATGCAATTTTTTAAAAAACCCAATTTAAGCAACATATTACAGTACAATACAACACGACACAACACTTTACGACACAGTACAATATAATACAACACAATGCAATGCAACACAATGCTACACAACATAATACAAAAAAACACAACACAATACAACCCAACCCAACCCAGCCCAGCACAACACAACACGACACGACACAACACAGCACATACAACAACACAACACTACAACACAACACATCTTGCGCACACGTTAAACCCGTTCCGCTATTCGGAAGAGTGGGCCATTGTGTGCCGGTGGGAACGGATGACAAAATTACAAAAATGCATACACTCGGGGACTGGATGTAGAAAAGCCATGAGTGCTTATTCCATTATCTACGGGGAAAAAATATATAAAAAAATAGGAACACAACACAACACATCACAACACATCACAACACAGCACTGCACAACATAGTCCAGCAGGGTATGTGGTCAGCGAAAACCCGGCATATCCCATCTGTGGTCAGTCCTCAGTTGTGCCTGCAGTGTGGATGTCCGCCTTAGTATCACCTGGCCACACCTGGCCGCACCTGGCCACACCTGGCCACATCTGGCCGCACCTGGCCGCACCTGGCCACACCTGGCCACACATGGCCACACCTGGTCACACCTGGTCACACCTGGCCACACCTGGCCACACCTGGCCGCACCTGGCCACACCTGGCCACACCTGGCCGCACCTGGCCGCACCTGGCCATACCTGGCCACACCTGGCCACACCTGGCCGCACCTGGCCGCACCTGGCCCCTCTGCCACCAAAGCTGGCCAGGTTTTGCACCTGGGAACACGCTGTGTTCGTCTACATGCGGGACCTTGTTTTGTTTTATTTTATTTTATTTTATTTTCATGCCACCTTATTTTTATGCCAGTTTAAGTCACGCACATTTCTGTGCGAGAAATTCGGGCTGCTCTGCCCGGGAAGAGCGCGTCGCCACAAGAGCAGCGCCACCCATTATTTGTTTCCTTTTCCTGTCTGCAAACTCTACAAGGCACTCGTCACATCCATTGCCTTGTACAGCTGTGAAGCATGGACACTTACTGACGATCTAGAACGTCGAATTCAAGCCTTTGAGATGAAGTGCCTCAGGCGGATCCTGAACATCACCTACAGAGACCGTAAAACCAACGACTACGTCTGGCAGCAGATCGAGGCACTGGCTGGCAAACAAGAACCATTGCTAGATACAGTCAAACGGAGGAAACTGAAATGGTTTGGCCACACAACAAGGCATAACAGCCTGTCAAAGACAGTCCTGCAGGGAATGGTGGAAGGAGCAAGGAGGCAGGGACGACCACGCAAAAGCTGGATATCCAACATCAAGGAGTGGACCGGCCTCACTGTACCAAACCTCCTGAAAGCAGCCGAGGACATAACCATTTGGCGGTTCACTTGCAGCGTCCGTGCGGGTACCCCAACGGTCGTCCCGACCAAGGGATGAGTGAGTGAGTGAGTGATCAGAGTAGCTTTTTTCTACATAATTTTGCCAGGGACAACTCTCTTGTTGCCGTGGGTTCTTTTATGTGCGCTAAATAATTATGTGTAACACACAGGACTTCATTTTATCGTCTCATCCGAAAGACTAGCACCCAGACCCCCACTCACAGTCTAATGGATGGGGGGAAAGTTTCGGGTCCAAACGGGGTTCAAACCACCGCACACTTCCGATCCGAACCTTTTGCTTTCTAGGCCGGCGCGTTATCTCTAGACCCCCGATCCGTTCACCTGTGCGCTCTGTTTCCAGTCTCGCCAATGCTGAAACAGAGCCAACAAGCAGACAGTGCTTCTGTGGATGTGTCAGCATCACTCTCGTGACTATGTGTCTGTGAAGTGTTGCTGCATGTTTCACTACATCAGTAAAGCTTTCAGAAGCTTTTTTTTTACTATGAAGTCTGTCCACTCTTTTCCAAACATGATCACAGCAAGATAACAACTTGCAAACATCCAGTGCAACTGATTTTGTCGTTATCGTCGTTGTTGTTTTTCTTCTTCTTCTTCTTCTTCTTCTTCTTCTTCTTCTTCTTCTTCTTCTTCTTCTTCTTCTTCTTCTTCTTCTTCTTCTTCTTCTTCTTCTTCGCATTCTTCTTCGCATTCTTCTTCGTAATTCTTCGAAATCCTTCTTCGTCTCCGCAATTTCTCTTCTTCCTCTTCTTCGCAATCTTCTTCTTCGCATTCTTCTTCTTCTTCGCATT
>CM054166.1:39606449-39608949 GCA_028751875.1 Rapana venosa
CTGCCTGCCTGCCTGCCTGCCTGCCTGTCTGTCTGTCTACCTGCCTGCTTGTCTGCCTGCTTGTCTGCCTGCCTGCCTGCCTGTCTGTCTGTCTGCCTGTCTGTCTGTCTGTGGCTCTCATTATACCTCAGACTTAATGGCTGGTTGACTGTATATCTGACTTGCTGGCTGACTGGATGGATGGATGGATGGATGGATGGATGGATTGATGGGTGGATGGATGGATGGATGGATATCTCTATCTGACACACACACACACGCGCGCGCGCGCGTGCTTGCATGCTTATGTAGGAATGAGTGAGTGAGTGAGTGAGTGTGTGTGTGTGTGTGTGCGTGTGCGTGTGCGCGCGCGCGCGTATAGCCTTTGTGTGTGCAATAATCATAGTCAACACTAATGACTATTATAAAAAGAATTACATTAGTCAGTGTGCCGTGGGCAAGTTGACCCTAGCGGAGTCCATTCCTCTTCTGGTAGCAGGATGCATGCTGGGCATGTCTGTGTCACTTGTTTCACTGGCCGTGACGGGCCTGTTCTTCTCTGAAAGCTGGATGGGGTGTTAGCGTGTCCAGGACACGGTCAGCGTGTGCTGCCTGCCTGCCTGCCTGCCTGCCTGCCTGCCTGCCTGCACCCCAGAACACCGTCATGACCTCCTCCTCCTCCACAGCAGCCAGCTTCAGGGCAGGGCAGGGGAGGGCAGGGGAGGGCAGGGGAGGGGAGTTTATTCTTTTATTTCGAGGATAATGGAATAAGCACTCCTGTGCTCTTTTTACCCAGTCCCCGTGTGTATGCAGTTTTGTCAGTTTTGTCAGCCGTTCCCACCGGCACACAGTGGCCTACTCTTCCGAAAAGTGGAACGGGTTTTAACATGTGCGCAAGATGTTCTACGAGCGTTTGCACACTGGGCCACGGTTTATAGTCTCATCTGAAGGACTTTTGGGGAGAGTGGAGTCGGCACTGATGTTAACTCCAGAGGACAAAATCCTCTTGAACGAGAATGGAACCCGGGTCAGCAGATCACGAATGCATCACTCTGACCACCGGGCTAACCCGTCCCCTGCAGGTAGCAGAGAGTCAGCACCGAAGTGACTTGTCCGGCACACGCCTTGGGCACAGACTGGACTTCCCAGTCACCGTCAGATCACACATGAATGTGGCGCTGTAGCTCAGTGGTCGGAGCACTCGCTTTCCCCCAGCCAAGTTAAGCAGCGTCCAGCGTGGTTACCAGTTGGATGGGTGACCGTTTGTGCGCCTTGGCTTCATTACAGTTCCCCCAGTTCACCCGGCTGTAAATGGGTACCTGCCCTCTTTAGGGTCAGGGAAGGTAAAGCAGCGAGGGAGAGGAGATGGGCGCCGCCGCCCTCAATATGCTGGCTCTAGAGAAGTGAGGTCTCTGACGCCTCGCTCCCCTACGATCTTATAGGTTAGGGGACTCCTTGACCTTGACCTTTATACTGGATGGGGCCCTCTCTAGGATAGGTTTTCTCTGCCTTCTGCATGATGTGTTGTGAGGCTCTGTCTAGGAAGGGATGGGATCTGACTTTTCTGTGATGTGGTGTGGTGTGGTGTGGTGTGGTGTGGTGTGGTGTGGTGTGGTGTGGTGTGTGATGTGGTGTGATGTGATGTGTGATGTGGTGTGGTGTGGTGTGATGTGGCGTGATGTGGTGTGATGTGGTGTGGTGTGATGTGTGTGTGGTGTGGGTGTGGTGTGTGATGTGGTGTGATGTGATGTGTGATGTGGTGTGGTGTGGTTGTGGTGTGATGTGGCGTGATGTGTGTGTGGTGTGGTATGATGTGATGTGGTGTGATGTGGTGTGATGTGATGTGGTGTGGTGTGATGTGGTGTGATGTGATGTGGTGTGATGTGGTGTGGTGTGATGTGGTGTGGTGTGATGTGTGTGGGTGATTGTGTGTGTGGTGTGAGTGTGGTGTGGTGTGATGTGGTTGTGTGTGATGTGGTGATGTGGTGTGATGTGTGTGTGTGTGATGTGGTGTGTGTGATGTGATGTGGTGTGTGTGTGTGTGTGTGTGTGAGTTGTGGTGTGGTGTGATGTGTGTGGTGTGTGTGTGGTGTGATGTGGTGTGATGTGTGATGTTGGTGTGATGTGGTGTGTGTGAGTGTGGTTGATGTGTGTGTGGTGTGTGTGGTGTGATGTGATGTGTGTGTGATTGTGGTGTGGGATGTGTGTGTGTGGTGTGGTGTGGTGTGTGTGTGTGTGGTTGTGGATGTGATGTGATGTGGTGTGGTGTGGTGTGGTGATGTGATGTGATGTGTGTGTGATGTGGTGTGAGTGGTGTGGTGTGTGTGATGGTGTGATGTGGTGTGATGTGTGTGGTGTGTGTGGTGTGTGTGGTGTGATGTGGTGTGGTGTGATGTGGTGTGATTGTGGTGTGTGATGGATGTGAGTGTGTGTGTGGGTGGTGGTGTGTGGTGTGGTGTGATGTGGTGTGATGTGTGTGGGTGTGGTGTGATGTGATGTGGTGTGGTGTGTGTGGTGTGAT
>CM054166.1:39616449-39621449 GCA_028751875.1 Rapana venosa
CAAAACAGACTTTTGGTTGTTGTTGTCGATGCTGCTGCTGCTGCTGCTGCTGCTGTTTTCTGTTGCTGCTGCTGCCGCTGCGGCTGCTGCTACGGTTAGTGTTGTTACTGTTGCTGTTGTTTCCAAACTTATGGTTATGAATTTTGTAACATGTCTTTTATTACTGGTGATGGGATCATCAATACGACATAACAATGTGCGTTACATAATTTATATTTAATCTTGACAGACAGTTTGAGAAGAATTTCCCGCTTTGAGAGAGATGGATTCTGGGAATGACTGAGTTACCGACTACGGTAAACATTCCTGCCAAAAGGGTTGTGTTTCTAACACATTGAACAGTCAGAAAAAACACGTCCGCAGGCTATTTTCTACCTCTGCTATATCTCTGTGTGTGTATGTGTGTGTGCGCGCGCGCGCGTGTGTGTGTGTGTGTGGCTGAGTGTGTGTGTGTGCGTGTGTGTGTGTTCTTCAGTTTAACGTCTATTCACATTTAGTGATTTTAGACGGGAAAAAGTCATATAAACAAGAGAATGCAAACAATAACAAAAAGTGTCAATTAACAGTACTTAAAAACTAACTTTAACATACTACAAAAACTGAATTATCGGACTTTTTATCAATCCTAACACAATGTCCAACAGTAACGATGGTTCAGACAAAATCTGATCCAGTGATAAACCTGGTATAGCAGGTAAAAATGCTTTTAAATGTCCACAATCAAAAATAACATGACTATTGGTAATCTTCTCCCCACAAATACAGTTTACATCTTTCACGTACTTTGTCCTGAAAGCATTTAGTTTAAATCTGTACATAAGGGATAACATATTTCTACGATTATACCAACCACATACTTTTTTTTAAGAAATTAAAGCATTTCGAAAATCTATCCCATTGCTTGTACAGCCATTATAAAGACAATAGCCAGAATCATATATTTTCTTTCTGAAGTGCTTCCAGCAAGCATTTTGTAGCAAGCTGTATCCCTCATGCAGAGATAAGGCAACGTTTATTTCACAAGAACTATTTTTATTTCTCGCGCCATATTTTGCAAGACTGTCAACTTTTTCATTAAAAAAGATACCAGTGTGTGAGGGAACCCAACAGAAAGTAACAGTACTACCTCTTAAAATCAAAAAGTGTACCAGATGCCTGATTTCAATGATTAGGTTCTTTTCTTACTTTAAAAGTAGAATTTCTTAAAGCATGTAAAACCGATTTAGAATCAACACACAAAAGTATGTTGAATATGTCTTTAGGGAAGTCAAGTACATAGTAAAGTGCCAGCACTATAGCAGTTAGCTCAGCTGTAAATATAGATTTATTTTTTCCCAGGTAGACAGTGCGTGTGTGTGTGTGTGTATGTGTGTGTGGCTATGTGTGGCTGTGTGTGTGGCTGTGAGTGTGCGTGTGTGTGTGTGTGGCTGTGTGTTTGCGTGTGTGTGTGTGTGTGGCTGTGTGTGTGTGTGTGGCTGTGTGTGTGTGTGTGTGTGTGTGTGTGTGTGTGTGGCTGTGGTGTGTGTGTGTGTGGCTGTGTGTGTGTGGTGTGTGTGTGGCTCTGTGTGTGTGTGTGTGTGTGTGTGTGTGTGGCTCTGTGTGTGTGTGTGTGTGTGTGTTGTGTGTGTGTGGCTCTGTGTCTGTGTGTGTGTGTGTGGCTGTGTGTGGCTGTGTGGGTGTGTGTGTGTGTGTGGCTGTGTGTGTGTGTGTGTGTGTGTGTGGTGTGTGTGTGTTTGTGGTGTGTGTGTGTGTGTGTGTGTGCTCTGTGTGTGTTGTGTGTGTGTGTGTGTTGTGGCTCTGTGTGTGTGTGTGTGGTGTGTGGCTTGTGTGTGTGTATGTGTGTGCTGTGTGTGTGGTGTGGTGTGTGTGTGTGTGTGTGTGTGTGTGTGTGTGGCTGTGTGTTGTGTGTGTGTGTGTGTGTGTGTGTGCTGTGTGTGTGTTTTTTTGTGGGTGTGTGTGTGTGTGTGTGTGTGGTGTGTGTGGTGTTGTGGCTGTGTGTGCTGTGTGTGGTGGCTGTGTGTGTGTGTGTGTGTGCTGTGTGTGTGTGTGCTGGTGGTGTGTGTGTGGTGTGTGTGGCGTTGTGTGTGTGTGTGGCTGTGTGTGTGTTGTGGCGTGTGTGTGTGTGTGTTGTGTGTGTGTGTGTGGTGGTGTGTGTGTGGCGTGTTGTGTGTGTGTGTGTGTGTGTGTTGTGTGTGTGTGTGTGTGTGTGTGTGTGTGTGTGGTGTGTGTGTGTGTGTGTGTGTGTGTGTGTGTGTGTGTGTGTGGTGTGTGTGTGTGTGTGGTGGTGTGCTTGTTCATGCCGAATAGGCGACTTTTTTTTTTCCGTATGACTTCTTTGTGCGTGTACTCTTCAGATTTTTCTTGAAAACATCCTTGCATAATTATCTTTTGTTCTGTGTTGTGATCAAATAACTGACCCATTTATGTAATTTCTTAAAACTTCGTAGACATTTTTTCTGTAACCCCTTAATTCATGTTGGCATCCGTGTTGTCCACAAAGTAGTCCAAGTTTCGTAGAGCCTTGTATTCAAGTACTGCATCTCGTCTTATATATATATATATATATATATATATATATGTATATATATATATTATATATATATATATATAATATATATATATATATATATTATAATATATATAATAAGACGAGATGCAGTACTTACATAAATATATATATATATATATACATATTTACATATATATATATATATATATATATATATATATATATATATATATTATATATATATATATAAATACACATACATACATGTATAATAATCATTGATTGTACAAGGTCTGTTGGTAACCGTTAAAGCTAAAATCGCGCGCGCGCGCACACACACACACACACACACACACACACACCACGCACGCACGCACGCACGCACGCACGCACGCACCACACACACACACAGAGCCTATTCTCAAAGTTGAATTAAGAGAACTATTATTATTAACGTTACGAATTTGCGTTACATTGTACTCATATATATATAATAATATATATATATATATATATATATATATATATATATATATATATATATATATATATATATATATATATATATAGATTAATGGAAAACAAGTATAGGCCAGGAAAAGACGAAAAGATAAAAGAGCAACACAAAAAAAGGAAAAGAAAAAAAAGCGGAATATGTGGCAATGTTGGTTAAATCTATAAACCCCCCCCGCCCCCCATTATTTTTCTTTTTATAAAAGATTCTAAAAAGAGACAGCACTGTGCTATAGAAACAACACTGTCATCAAGAAGAAATGAGACCTTCTTGTTCTTGTTCTTGTTCTTCTTCTTCTTCTTCTTCTTCTTCTTCTTCTTCTTCTTCTCTCTTCTTCTTCTTCTTCTTCTTCTTCTTCTTCTTCTTTCTTCTTCGCTCTTCTTCTTCTTTCTTCTTCTTCGCAATTCTTCTTCGCAATTCTTCGCTTCTTCTTCTTCTTCGCAATTCTTCTTCTTGCAATCTTATCGCAATTCTTCTTCTTCGAATTCTTCTTCTTTCGCAATTCTTCTTCGCTTCACTTCTTCGCAATTCTTCTTCTTCTTTCGCATTCTTCTTTTCTTCTTCTTTGCAATTCTTCTTCTTCTTCGCAATTCTTCTTCTTGCAATTCTTTCCATTCTTCTTTTCCTTCTTCTTCTTTTCGCATTCTTCTTCGCATTTTCCATTCTTTTCGCAATTCTTCTTCTTCGCATTCTTCTTCTTCGCAATTCTTCGCATCCTTCTTCTTCGCATTCTTCTTCTTCTTCGCATTCTTCTTCTTCTTCGCTTCTTCTTCTTCTTCATTCTTCTTCTTTCTTCTTCTTCTTTTCTTCTTCTTCTTCTTCTTCTTCTTCTTCCTTCTTCTTCTCGTCGTCTCGTCTCGACGTCGTCGCAATTCTTCTTCTTCGCTATTCTTCTTCTTCCTTCTTCTTCTTCGCAATTCTTCGCATTCTTCGCATTCTTCTTCTTCATCATTCTTCGCATTCTTCTTCTTCTCTTCTTCGCATTCTTCTTCTTCGCATCTTCTTCTTCGAATTCTTCTTCTCGCACTCTTCTTCTCCTCCTTTCCATTCTTCATTCTTCTTGAGCCTCACAAGCGCTAGTGTTGTCTTCTAATATGACGAACGCGTTGCTCTGCCGTTAATCGCCTGACAAGTCAGCCTAGCATTTCTACTTCGGTGAAGAATACTGTGCCCTTTGAGTCTTTCTTGAAGAAAGGCGGGATGATGGAGAGGCAGCAAAAGACAAGAGGCAGTGAAGAAGAGCAGGAAAGACAGAACAGAGGAGGATAAAAGGGAATTCAGACCCTCAGAATGTCCAGTGGGGATGTTGTGCCTTGAAGCCTCTCTCCAAGGGGGAGAACACAGGCTTGCTTTGCAACAGAAAGCAAGGGGGAGAAAGCAGGCCGCTATGCAACACAGAAAGCAAGGGGGAGACCACAGGCTTGCTTTGCACACAGAAAGCAAGGGGGAGAACACAGGCTTGCTTTGCACACAAACCAAGGGGGAGAACACAGGCTTGCTTTGCACACAAACCAAGGGGGAGAACACAGGCCTGCTTTGCACACAGAAACCAAGGGGGATAACACAGGCTTGCTTTGCACACAGAAAGCAAGAGGGATAACAGAGGCTTGCTTTGCACACAGAAGCAAGGCGGAAAACCAGGTGTCATGTAATGCATCAGAACAATTTCATTGCTTGCATCTTCAAGCTTTCAGCTGGTACTTGAACACAAAACCACAACAATGGCTGGCCACTGGAAGCCACGAGTAGTGGCCACACATCAGCTTGTTAGCCACACCCTCGTTCTTACATAACAATCAGTCCCTTTGTGAAAAATGAATGGTGTCTTGATTTTACTGCTAGGTAGCAGAACATGCTCTCTCTCTCTCTCTCTCTCTCTCTCTCTCTCTCTCTCTCTCTCTCTCTCTCTCTCTCTCTCTCTCTCTCTCTCTCTCTCTCTGTCTGTTGTTGGGTTGGTTTGTTTTTTGAGGACCTGGT
>CM054166.1:39626449-39653949 GCA_028751875.1 Rapana venosa
ATGGAAGCAATGCTGGTTACAGCAAGCATGGAAGCAATGCTGGTTACAGCAACCATGGAAGCAATGCTGGTTACAGCAACCATGGAAGCAATGCTGGTTACAGCAAGCATGGAAGCAATGCTGGTTACAGGACACATCGAAGCAACGCTGGTTACAGGACAGAGCATGTTGATCTAAAAAGCATTGTTTCCATTCCATCAGATGGCCAAGCTTGGGTACTAGGACATGATGACCTGGCAGTGAAAACATCCACACCTGTGTACATCTGCTGCACTTGGCATTCAAGAGCAACTTTTGAGAAGTGCAGTAACCAAGCAACAAAATCACTGATGATATTGCAACACAAAAAACAACAGCAAAACATGCTACTGACAATAATGACGTTTACAATTCGCCCTTGCACGTGAGTTACATTCATTGAAAAACGGCTTTAAATGCAACGTATTAACCTAATAAACGTAAACATTCTAAGTTTGAATTTGGAGTAAAAGGAAGTGGGAAGAAGAGCCAAAACGTGGAGGGAATTAACTGCACAACTTAAACCAGTCTACAACATACCACGAAACGTTGTCTAGGAGTGTCCCATAAAGAGGATAGGTCAAACATGACTTAGGCCGTGTCCTTCAGATCGTTATGACCAAGAACTGATACAGGCAACAAGCCACACACACATATACTCCTTTCACTTGAAGGTGAAAACATTGACGTGGGCATAGTTTGAAATGGTTACATGCAACAAAATTAGTGATAACTGCCCATGTAAAGATGAGGAATTTCAAGCCTTTTGAAACATTAATTTTTTTTTTAAATTGAAAATGTTCCTTTAAAATCATTGTGTAATTCATTCAAGAAGGGGCAATATATATCGAAGAAATGAGTTTTAGCTGGTCGCACGTAGCAATTTCTGCAAAAGAATAAATTTAAAACAAAGCAAAATCTCAAGTCAAGCAGCCCAATGGTGGAAAAAAAGCACACACCACACACACAAACCACACACACACAACAACCACGCACGCACACACACACACACACACACACACACACCACACACACACACACACACACACACACACACACACACACACACACACATACCCTTACAGCTGGGGAACTGACAGCCCAAGACAGGCCAATGCTGCAGGAGCAACACCACTGAGTCACTGTTAACTTGAACAACAACAACAACGTCAGGCTTTGTTGGAGTCATGGTCTGCAGGTATAGTGGGTCACACAGCAGTTGGCAGTACCCACATTGGACAATGGACAAGGAAAAGACAAAGGCATCGCTTTGCGCTCAGTACTTCAAAAATGAAAGGAACATCAGGTTTGGGTAGTCGGGTCCAGGAAAACTGCTAGCTGTTGCCCATACAAAATGTCAGAGATGTGAGGACAAGAAGAGGCAAGTGAAAAAAGCAAGCCTTTAAACTTCAACAAGACTAGCTATCCATCAGTACTTCTGGCTGAAATGTGCACCTCCTTCTGTTTGGACAAAGTGATTTCAAGCAAAAAACATTTACACAGCCAAGTGTTTCATACAACTTTTGTAAAAATTCACGACCAACCACTACAAATCACAGGCATGCTAAACCATTTTCTAGTTCTACACAACCCAGGTTTCATGAGAGCACAAAAGACAAAGGCTGAACAAAAACCCCAAACCCACATCACACTGTATTACCTCAGTGTTCTAAAAACACGTTATTTCATAACATTTACCACAACCTAATTTTAGAATACACACATTTGAAATGAAGTTGCAGGAACATAGGTCAATTAGACATAGACACAGTGCAAAGGTTGGACAACTGCAAGAAAGCAAGGGGAGAAAGCCAGCAGCAATGAGCACTGCCTGATGTCATTTCTTTCCCTTTTGCCAATACCACCACTTTTTCTTCGTGGGGCCACCACCATTATTTTCCCCACTTATTTTTTCAATTCCTGTTTTCAGTAAAAAGAAATCTCCACATATTTTTTCCAAGAAAAAAAATCATGGTGCCTCCAGCTCCCTCCCCACTTTTCGGATTTTAAAAAAGTAACAAAAAAGAGGCTGTGAGGGTCCATTTGTGTGATGATGTTGATCAAAAGACTGCTGGGAAGAGAGAAGCAGATGGAGCTAGGGCTGGTCATGGCCATGTATGTGCCTGCAGGACTTAGAGCAAAGCAGAGGGCAAGCAGGAAATAAGGTCACGGCACACACCAACACCACATGCATACACCTTGTACACAGTACAGAATGAAAGGCATACATTTTCTTATACATAATATTTTATAAAAACAAAAAGGGGAATGCCTTTTCTAATGCAAAGTATTTTAAAACAACAGCCGATGTATACATATTTAAGAAATGCCATCTTTAATGAAACCATGCACACTGGACTGAAACAGGGCCATGTCATTGTATGGAACTGTGTGCAGCAAAGACACACCATAGCCTGAACATACTTTCTACCCCTCCTGGATAACACCCTTTCTGCAATGCACCCTCACCACCCCCCAGTACCCTCCCCTGATCATTATTCTATAATGCTTCCCCCCAGTACCCTCCCCTGATGATTAGTCTATAATGCACCCTCACTACCAGTACCCTCCCCTGATGATTATTCTATAATGCTTCCCCCCAGTACCCTCCCCTGATGATTATTCTATAATGCTTCCCCCAGTACCCTCCCCTGATGATTATTCTATAATGCTTCCCCCCAGTACCCTCCCCTGATGATTAGTCTATAATGCACCCTCACTACCAGTACCCTCCCCTGATGATTATTCTATAATGCTTCCCCCCAGTACCCTCCCCTGATGATTAGTCTATAATGCACCCTCACTACCAGTACCCTCCCCTGATGATTATTCTATAATGCTTCCCCTCAGTACCCTCCACTGATCATTATTCTATAATGCTTCCCTCCAGTACCCTCCCCTGATCATTATTCTATAATGCTTCCCCCCAGTACCCTCCCCTGATCATTATTCTATAATGCTTCCCCCCAGTACCCTCCCCTGATCATTATTCTATAATGCTTCCCCTCAGTACCCTCCCCTGATGATTAGTCTATAATGCACCCTCACTACCAGTACCCTCCCCTGATGATTATTCTATAATGCTTCCCCTCAGTACCCTCCACTGATCATTATTCTATAATGCTTCCCTCCAGTACCCTCCCCTGATCATTATTCTATAATGCTTCCCCCCAGTACCCTCCCCTGATCATTATTCTATAATGCTTCCCCCCAGTACCCTCCCCTGATCATTATTCTATAATGCTTCCCCCCAGTACCCTCCCCTGATCATTATTCTATAATGCTTCCCCCCAGTACCCTCCCCTGATGATTATTCTATAATGCTTCCCCCAGTACCCTCCCCTGATGATTATTCTATAATGCTTCCCCCCAGTACCCTCCCCTGATCATTATTCTATAATGCTTTCCCCAGTACCCTCCCCTGATCATTATTCTATAATGCACCCTCACCACCACCACCACCCCAATACCCTCCCCTGATGATTATTATATAATGCGTTCGAAAACGAGTACCCTCTACTGTTGTTTTGAAATACATTTTCTAAAAATGAATGCATCTGCCATTTCGAAACCCTCTGCTTTTCCTCTTTATAATGAACTTTAAAATGGTCCTCCCCCCACCCTTCCCTGAACCTAATCAGAAAGTGTGACAGCCTGCCCCCCTCCCCCTCCACCACACCTCCCTCTTTCCCCACCCCTCCACACCACAATATTCCATCCACCACCCCCACCCCCCCTCCTAGCATCCTCTCCCCTCCACCTCTAGACCTTGTCCTGACAGCAGAATCATCACTGGTCTCTTCCATTATCATCCTTAACAGTATGTTGCTGTCAGTTTATGATTTCAGTTTAAAGCATGGCCTAAAGAAGATATGTGCTTTGCCATTTACTCTCAGAAAAAGTCATTTCAGCCCAAAAGAGGACATTGTTAGTCATTATGTCAGCATATACCTGTTGTCTGCCTGCTTTTTGTGTCCACGTGAGGGGCCAGGGTTAGGGTTGAGGTTAGAGTTAGTGTAAAGGGTTAATAACAGGTAAGGGTTGTCTGTCAGCTGGTCAGTCTGAATGTTAGACTGCATGTGGACACAACAGCACACAGACACAGGGTGTGTAGCTGTAGACACAGGGTGTGTAGCTGTAGACATGGTATGTAGCTGTAGACACAGGTAATGTAGCTGTAAACATGGTATGTAGCTGTAGACATGGTATGTAGCTGTAGACATGGTATGTAGATGTAGACACATGGTATGTAGCTGTAGACATGGTATGTAGCTGTAGACACAGGGTATGTAGCTGTAGACATGGTATGTAGCTGTAGACATGGTATGTAGCTGTAGACATGGTATGTAGCTGTAGACATGGTATGTAGATGTAGACACATGGTATGTAGCTGTAGACACATGGTATGTAGCTGTAGACACAGGGTATGTAGCTGTAGACATGGTATGTAGCTGTAGACACAGGGTATGTAGCTGTAGACATGGTATGTAGCTGTAGACATGGTATGTAGCTGTAGACATGGTATGTAGCTGTAGACACATGGTATGTAGCTGTAGACATGGTATGTAGCTGTAGACATGGTATGTAGCTGTAGACACATGGTATGTAGCTGTAGACATGGTATGTAGCTGTAGACATGGTATGTAGCTGTAGACACATGGTATGTAGCTGTAGACATGGTATGTAGCTGTAGACATGGTATGTAGCTGTAGACATGGTATGTAGCTGTAGACATGGTATGTAGATGTAGACACATGGTATGTAGCTGTAGACATGGTATGTAGCTGTAGACACAGGGTATGTAGCTGTAGACATGGTATGTAGCTGTAGACATGGTATGTAGCTGTAGACATGGTATGTAGCTGTAGACACAGGGTATGTAGCTGTAGACATGGTATGTAGCTGTAGACATGGTATGTAGCTGTAGACACATGGTATGTAGCTGTAGACATGGTATGTAGCTGTAGACATGGTATGTAGCTGTAGACATGGTATGTAGCTGTAGACACAGGGTATGTAGCTGTAGACATGGTATGTAGCTGTAGACATGGTATGTAGCTGTAGACATGGTATGTAGCTGTAGACACAGGGTATGTAGCTGTAAACATGGTATGTAGCTGTAGACATGGTATGTAGCTGTAGACACAGGGTATGTAGCTGTAGACATGGTATGTAGCTGTAGACATGGTATGTAGCTGTAGACATGGTATGTAGCTGTAGACATGGTATGTAGCTGTAGACACATGGTATGTAGCTGTAGACATGGTATGTAGCTGTAGACATGGTATGTAGCTGTAGACATGGTATGTAGCTGTAGACACAGGGTATGTAGCTGTAGACATGGTATGTAGCTGTAGACACAGGGTGTGTAGCTGTAGACATGGTATGTAGCTGTAGACATGGTATGTAGCTGTAGACACATGGTATGTAGCTGTAGACATGGTATGTAGCTGTAGACATGGTATGTAGCTGTAGACATGGTATGTAGCTGTAGACACAGGGTGTGTAGCTGTAGACATGGTATGTAGCTGTAGACACAGGGTGTGTAGCTGTAGACACATGGTATGTAGCTGTAGACATGGTATGTAGCTGTAGACATGGTATGTAGCTGTAGACATGGTATGTAGCTGTAGACATGGTATGTAGCTGTAGACACAGGGTATGTAGCTGTAGACATGGTATGTAGCTGTAGACATGGTATGTAGCTGTAGACATGGTATGTAGATGTAGACACAGGGTATGTAGCTGTAGACACAGGGTTTGTAGCTGTAGACATGGTATGTAGATGTAGACACAACCATAGGTAGCGTGGAGTTTGGAATCCCTCTCTGGTCCTGTTAACAGCTACAGCGGTGCATTGCACTTCAGTGTCCACACGCAGTTCCAGTGTGGATAGCAAAGTTTCGGGCTTAAGACATTTTTTGGACAAGTTGCAGCTATTGGTGTTGTTGTTGACCAGTTGCATCCATTTACAACAGAGCCCAGAATAAGCCATGTAAGGAAAGGGATCTGTCAGCAAAGCCTTCTATCTTTCCCCACTGCTCTCAGTGTACATCAGCACCCCTCCTATACACTCCTTTCCCTTCCCTTCCCTGCCTCTCCTTTCAACCTTATGTCTCCTCCCAATAACTACCCTCTTACACCACACACACTCCACACACACACACACACACACACTCTCTCTCTCTCTCTATCGTCCGATGATGATATTGTGATCAAATCGGTTGCAAAGTTTATTGCTGAAGCACTGAAATTAAGACAATTACAGCTAAGTTCCAATTAGCTTAACATTTGTGACTAAACTAAAGTATCATTTATATTATGTAAACTCCAGCATTTTGTGAAACACCTAAAGAAACATTTATAATTACGCTGTAGTCTCCAGCAAGAATATTTTTTGAAAATGTCACATACAATGTCAATGGATGGTCTAATATAGCATTCTAGAATGTTCTTTTCATTGTTTTAGTTATTGCTTATTGGTTCCTATTGTTCATCCTTGTTATTACTTTGTGTTCATTTTGAAACTGAGTTTACGTCAGAGCTTAAAGTCGTATCCGTTCATAAGAGCTCATTTTTGGTTTTTTGGTTTTCATTACGTTAAATGCATCATGTGATTTTTCTTGTATTTATTTGCATTTACAAAAGAAAGTCGTGTATAACCCCCCTTGTCAATAGGCCACTTTGGGCAATGACAATAAATTGGTCAAAGCGTCAAAGCGTCTCTCTTTCTCTCTTGTTGATTGTTTGCGGGTTTGTTTGGGGGGGGGGGGGGGGGGTGTGTGGCTTTGTGTGGTTTTTGTTGTTTTGTTGTTGTTGCTGTTTTTTTGTTTTTGGGGGTGAGAGCATGGTGTAAAGAAGCCCTGAGCTTATCCATTTACTCTCAATAAACAGTTCGAAACAGTTCTCTCTCTCTCTCCCTCTCTCTCTCTCCTCTCCTCTCTCTCCTCTCTCTCTCTCTCTCTCTCCCTCCTCTCCCATCTCTCTCTCTCTCCCTCTCTCTCTCTCTCTCTCTCTCGTCTCCTCTCTCCTCTCTCTCTCTCTCAATCTCTCTCTCTCCTCTCTCTCTCTCTCTCTCCTCTCTCCTCTCTCCCCTCCTCTCTCCCTCTCCTCTCTCTCCCTCTCTCTCCTCTCCCTCTCTCTCTCTCTCCTTCTTCGGGGTTGTTTTTTTTTTTCTTTCTTTTCTTCTTTTCTTTAAAAAAAAAAGTTTTTTCCCTTTGCTTCTACTGTTTGAAAATATGATACTGAGTGCATTTTTAATGTGCCTGCGCTGGGGACTGATCTAAAAAAAGCACATGATACTTATTCATTATCCTGGAAAAAAAGAATTTTCTCTATTAACTTACAATTTAGCATGATTCTTTTATGACTATTATTGGGTTTCCCCCTCTTTATTGTGTGAGTGTATGGGTATTGCACTTATTTTATTATCATGACATTCAATTTGTATGAGTATGATCAAAAAGTGTTGGTGTTGATCGTGTGCTATGTGAGTATTATATATTTAGTATTATCCCTGAACCCCCCCCCCCCACACACACACACACACTCACTCACTCACTCAGATTCTCTCCCTCAATGACTGTATAGGTTTAGATTTCTTCTTTGTTTTGTTTCTTGTTTTTATTGTGTGAATGTATGGGTATTGAATTTATTTCATTATCATGACATATAATTTGAAACAAGTATAATCAAAAATGAGTGTTCATGGGATCGCATACTGTTTTGGGAATTATATATTGGATATTATCTCTGAAATACACACACACACTGTCTCTGTCTCTCTCACCTTTCATCGTCTTGCTTATAGTTATAGTGTATCCTGATGAAGGATTCATATTTTATATTTTCAATATTTTATTGGACTTGCCTCTGTACTTAAGTTTTAATGAGTGCCCTATTTCAATATCTTATAGTTATGTGTAATAAGTATATGTACCATTTGACAATGTGTAGATGTTTTTCTTTATGACTTATTAAGTTTGGTTGTGTTATTTTTCTTGGCTTTGTTGTTGTTCTTGTTGTTGTTTGTCTGTTTTTCTTTTTTTCTTCTTTTGTTGGTTTGGTTTTTCTTTCTCTTTGTTTGTTTTGTTTTGGTTAGGGTTTTTTTGGGGAGTGGGGATGGGGGGTGGGTGTTTTTAGGGTTTTCTTTTATTTGTTTGCTTGGGGGGGGGGGGGGTTGTTGGGGGGGACTGTTTTGAAAAGGGTTATTTCCCCTTGTTTCTATTGTGAGACTGTATAAGTGTTGGGTTATTATTATTAAGATGTATCCCTACGGGCGGGGACTGGATGTACAAAAGAACATGTGTGCTTATTCATTATCCTCGAAATAAAAGAATTTTCATTGTCATTGTCTTTCTGTGAAAATAAAACTCTGACGTTTTGTGAGTTCTGACATTTTTGTGAGTACACATTTCTACTTCGCCAAAATTAACGGCTGCTTGATTGCCCGTGTTCTATTTCTGAGGTCTCTGACACTTTGCTGCCATCAACCGCATAGATAATGGAGCAGACTTACCCATTTTCCAGTAACGGAACATTTCTTTTTCTTATTAAAAAAAATCACAAAGCATTATCAGGTACAGAAACATGACGGGGCAGTATCACTGAAGTATTTTCTTTCTAATTATTTCATGTAATTCAATGGGGAAACACTATTCTAAAAAATGCATTGCCGATTCCACGAGGCCTAATTAGGAGAGGATTTGTGGCCAATCATGAAGTCCTCTTTTCTTTAATTCTAAAGACTAAAAATAAACCACCACAAACAACGGCCACCAAGTCCTACAAACAATGGAACATGGTAGGACAAATATTTTTAATAAACATTTCCTCACAAAAGCAAAAAGCATTAAAAGTAAAATCACAAGCTCTCTCTATCCTTAAGTCAGTGCAAGTCATGTCAAGACGGATCACTTTCTCAAGCAGCCAGTAAGTCATTAAAAAAAATGACACCACTCATTCTATTAAAAAACCAACAACCATGAATTTGTCAAATACCTCAATGGAAGTCATTTCACTTCTTCAAGCAGCTGTTTGATCAGATTCATTCTACAACAATATTCCAAGTCCCAGGAACACCAAGGGACATAATCATACAGAAACGTATCGGACTGCTGTATGTTCTTCAGCTATCACAGGTAAAGGGAAGCCACCCAGCACTATTCCTCTCGTGAAACTCACACAAAATCAAGATGGTCAAGCTCAAACTTCGACCAAACACCACATACAAAACCTGTCAACACACCAAGAACAAAAATTCACGTGAAATTCATTCTCTCTAGATTCAAAATAAACTGGAGGCAGTATTGAGAGTGCCAACCACTCTACTTATTTCCTTACAAAGTTGAAAATGAAGATGGAAAAAGCAAAACACACAAAATAAACAAAAAACTCAAATCAGTCAGCCTTTCCTTCATTTCAGTTTATCTGAATAAACATTCTGCCCATTTTTTGTATTATGATTGTGCTCTACTATTTTACCATATTTACACACAGATTGTAAAGCACCATCTTTTTCTGTTTTGTGGGTAGGTGGGCGGGGGGGGGGGGGGGGGGGTCATTTTTCTGTCTTCTTTTGGTAACATTTTCTTCTTTTCTTTGTTCCGTTTTTCCTTTTGTTTTCAGTTTTTCTACTAACTGTTTTGTTGGTAACCCCATTCTCCACGCTCTTTTTCTTTACTGACTAAAATAATCAATCCATGCTTCACGAAACCTTCACAGGCAACGTCAACAGCAAACGAACTATTGTTTCTTCTTTCCTGCCTGACGTCCTGGGCAATAGCCAGCTGCCCTAGTGGAGATGCCTGCTGTCTGACAATGACCACAACTGGTGACATTTACCTGAAATAATGGCGTCTGTAGTGTGTATGCATGCAGTTAATGTGATTCCATTTGTCTGGGTTTTTTACAGCACTAGTGTAGCATGCCATTCCTGGATGCTTCCTCTCTGTCATAATTATAGACCTGATGGCCTCCTCCCCCTCCTCCTCTCTCCTCCTCCTCCTCCTCTTCTCTCCTCTGGCTGGGGCTGCTCTTGCCTTGAAGTCTGGGCGTCTTCTGGATGGCTGGGGCTGCCCAGTGACTGGATCTGAAGACACACTAAAAACACGTCAGTTCAGGGCCTTGGTGTGGCTTTTAGATTATTATTTATAACTGTTTCATCCCAGCATTTTACCAAACCAAGAGGAAATCATAATGCCAGTTAGGCCAATCGATCACAATGAGCTTAAGTGTTTATTTTATGTGCTTTATTCTTGATCTTCTCTATTTTAGAACTGAATCACTGACTTGCCAGTATAAAGGGGAAGACTATTAGGCAACCCTCACAAGAAAGAATATGTACAACACATGACTATGGTGAAACTGGAGAGGTATGTCCTTTTATTTTTAGATATCCTTTCTTCAAGAAATGTGGCAGTTGGTAATTCTCTTCTGAGTATGTGCACTGTGCTAGATATGACTGTTTTAAATGGCTTGTGTGATGGTGACCGGAAAGGTTGCTACACATACACTGGAGATAGTGGATGCAGTGTGAACGATTATTTCATTTTGTCTGCTGATCTGTAGGAAGCTATTTATGATTTGTGTGAATTGCATGTTGCTGATCGCTTGGAATCAGACCACTTTCCTGTAGAATTTCGTGTTTTGTTTTCAAGTTTAGATGATCTATGTAAGGAACAAGCAAATGATGTTCAAGTCATAGAAAAGCTAGTTTGGAATGAGGAATATAGTAAAGACTTTTATCATAGATTACATGAATCAGATATGAATGATAGAATAAAAATATGCCATGGAAATGATTGATGTAAATATTAATGATGCTTTGGATGTATTCCTTGGTTGTATCAGAGAAAGTGCAGAGTGTATGAAGAAAACTGTTAGAGTTGATGGCAATAGAAGACAGCAGAGTTGGTTTGATGAAGAGTGTAAATGAATGAGAACGAATGTGCGTAAATTATTAAGACAGTTTTGTAGAAATGTAAATGACACTAAAAGAGATTTATATGTTAAAGCTAGAAGAGAGTACAAAAATACATTGATAAGAAAGAAAAAACTATTTCATGACAATTTGGTAGCGGATCTTGTATCTAACATTAATAATCAAAAAGAATTTTGGCACTGCATGAGAAAAGTGTCACTAAAAAAGAAGCAACCAATGAATAATATTGCGTTAGATGATTGGTTTAAACACTTTAAAGCCTTACTTGATAAAGATTGTATTTGTGATACTGATAGCATTGATCATGATTTTCTAGATAGTGAATATTGTGTCATGGATCGCCCAATATCTCAACAAGAAGTTGTGTTTGCTCTTAGAAAACTTAAGAATCGCAAAGCTCCAGGTCCTGATGGGGTTATTGGTGAAGTTTTCAAAGCTCCTTGCAAACAAATGATAGATTTTCTTGTCAAATTTTTTAATACTCTGTTTGATAGAGGCATTTTTCCTGAAAACTGGTTCGAATCTATTATTCTTCCATTGTATAAAAAGGGTAATGCAAATGATACAAATAACTATAGGGGCATTTCTTTGTCTGGCATTTGTAGTAAAATATATAGTGTTGTCATTAACAGAAGACTTCAAGAATACGTAGAAGAAACAAATATAACTGGCGAACATCAGGCTGCATTTAAGCGAGGCTATTCCACAATAGTCCATATGTTTACTCTTTTAACCTTCATTCAAAAACAGTTTTCTTATAACAGTAAACTTTATGTGGCGTTTATAGATTTTGAGAAGGCGTTTGACTCTATTAATAGAAATTTGTTGTGGCCTGTTTTGATCAAACATGGAATTAAAGGAAAATTGTCTAAATGTTTAATTAGTATGTATGATGTTGTCAAGCTTACTGGTTATATAAACTGCACAAGAGGAGTAAAACAGGGTGATGTTTGTAGTCCGATTTTGTTTTCATTATTTATAAATGAATTGGCAATACAACTGATCGCAAAGGAAAGACACGGTGCAAGATTTACAGTTGATTTCAAAGAGTTGTTTATTTTACTGTTGGCTAATAATATAGTTTTGCTATCAGAAACTGTTGTTGGATTGCAATGTCAACTTAATAATTTAAAGAATGCAGCAAATGAACTACAGTTAAAAGTCAATATGAACAAAAGTAATATTATTGTCTTCAGAAAGGGTGGGTTTGGGGCAGCCAGAGAGAAATGGGTGTATGATGGAGTTGCAATGTCTGTTGTGAATGCTTATAGATATCTGGGTATTATTTTTTCTACTCATTTGAGTTTTGTTGCTGCCTGTAA
This sequence comes from Rapana venosa, assembly GCA_028751875.1. NCBI lineage: Eukaryota > Metazoa > Mollusca > Gastropoda > Neogastropoda > Muricidae > Rapana > Rapana venosa. Next base: position 39,638,732 of record CM054166.1, read on the forward strand.
AGACCTTTGTAGCAGAGCAAAGAATGTATTGTTTCTTATCATGAGAAAGCTATCCTCGATAAATAATAATTCTTTCCAACTTTTTCTTAAAATATTTGATGCTCAGATACAGCCCATTGTACAATATGATTCTGAGTAATGGGGTTTAGACAACAGCGCTGCTGTACAGTGTGAATCTGTTCATTTATTTGGTTTAAAGACATTTTTGGGTGTAAAATTGAGAACTCCAAATGACTTAGTGTATGGGGAAACAAATAGGTATCCCATCTATATAAATTATGTGGTTAAATGTGTTCGTTATTGGTTTAAATTGTTAAAAATGAGTAACGATAGACTACCACGTAAGGCCTATAATATGTTATATAATTTAGATGCAGTGAGTAAAACTAACTGGGTAACTAACGTCCGCATATGCATATGTGAACTGGGGCTGGGGTATGCATGGATAGTTCAGGGGTTAAGTGATGAAAAAATTTTTGTACAAATTCTTCGCCAACGGCTAGTAGACTGCAGATGCAAAGTTGGGAAACTCATATTCAATCCAGTAGTAGATTTGACATATACAGAATTCATAGCTCGACACATATTTTGAAGAAATATCTGTCAATTATTATGGACAGACATTTACAATTTATGCTAACCAGACTCCGGTTTGGTATATCTGATATTAATGTTCATGTCTATTGCTACCTACGTACAAATGAAGCTGATTTGTTGTGTCCACTGTTGAAAGTGTCAAATGAAGATGAAGATCACTTTGTTTTGATCTGCCCTTTCTTTTATAATCTGAGAGTAAAGTTTATCCCACCAAAGTTCTATAGGCAGCCTTGCTATTTCGGTTTTCTTTATTAATGACATCAAATAACGAACATATTGTGCGCAATTTACAATTTAGCGTTGTACTTATATAAAGCTTTCCAGTTACGAGAAATATTGTCATGAATTTTCATATGTTATCATATCACTGGAACTTGCAATGTTTTTCTTTTACATGTCGTTCTGTTCACACCACACTTTTGCCCCCTTTCATATGGGGCTACGGCCTTAATGATTAAACTGACTGAAGTCTGAAGTCTGAAGTCTCTGTTTTCTGCAGCTCTGTGGCTCCAGGTGTGCAGACCTGTGCTCTGTAAAAAAAAAGTTCATTTAAGATGGAACTTATCTTCCAATATATTCAGTTTTGGACCTGTGGTCCTCTTCCATTATGTGGATTGCACCTGTGCTGTTGGTTATCTTGTATCAGTGTGTTCTTGTGAGATATTGGTGAACAAGTAACATAGTGTTTTTTCATTTTGTCACAAGGATGTCCGTTTGCCCATCACAGTCGACTGCACACGGATAGTTGAAATGTTAATCCTTGACCACACTGTTCCTTTGTGACTGAGTCAGCCACGCTGGCTTGTGCTACAAATGTCCGATGTGGGGTGTAGCCAGCCACCAAGGTAACCCCAAGGTGTGAAGTGCTCCCAAGTTCTGGCTGAGGGCTGTCTAGGCTAGGCCTACCCAATCACGAAGTGATCTGTGTGTGTGTGTGTGTGTGTGTGTAAGCCTTCATAGTATTGTGCCCCTAGTGCCATCACTAGGACTAGTCTGTGTTAACAGCTTTTGATGGCCTTGCTCTAACCCTCCCCCCCCCCCCCCCCCCCCCCACTCCTCCTTCAGTCCCAGCCTTTTACCCATTTATTTCACATAGTATTGTTTGAAACTTTCTCCATGGTCAGGTATGTTCTGAAGTGTACCCTATATTCAAAGATGTGAACTGTGGGACCAGGGGCCATGGGTTAGAAACATCAGAACCACCAATCTCCCCCGTTTTCGCCCCAATCCATCTCACATCTCTATTCCCTTTGTCCATGTATTATTATTATTTATATTCTGACCCTTTCCATCCTAGCCCCAAAGGTGCAGACAGGTTAGTATACAGCCTCAAATACGCCGACCCCCGACACCAACGACAGCCTCTCCTGACGACCCCAACTCACGGCCCACTGACGTACAGAGACGCAACCCTTACCTCTGCTTCAAAAAGGGTATCATGTCCCTGGATACCCTTTTTCATCACGGATGTCAGGACGCCAACCCACCCCTCAACCCCTGAATGACGGTGTCTGGGCCAACAGACAAACTCTCCCACGTCTACGATATGTGACGACCCTACCTCCTCCCCACCGCCAGCCCCCACCCTACCCAGCAGTGTCCGCCACCAGACTTCACCCAGCTCCAACTTTTCTGTCTAGGGTTACACTAGAAACTCTGGTGTGATAAATTCACACATACCAATACTCCACATTAAGGGTGTGTGTGTGTGTTTGTGGGTGGGTGGGTGGGGGGTATGCAGGTGCACCTATGTGTGGTATGTTTGCACTACGTGTGTGTGTGTATATGTGTGTGTGTGTGTGTGTGTTGTGTGTGAACAAGAATATGTATGTGCGTTCATGCATGTGTATGAACACTTCCTTTTACCAATCATTACTTAGAAGCTGCATAACATCTTACAATGAATGATTCCTGTGTTCTGCTACCCATGGCCTTGAAATGTCAATTTGTCAATTTTATATCATATATTTCTATTCTGTGCTGGAGACACGCCCACCCAGTGCTGCAGTGTGAAGCAAACAGTGACAGGACAAACCAGTGTCAATCTCCTACACCAGGACAAAGCTTTCTGGAACAGTGCTGATTGTGCTCATCACTTTTCTTTTCTCTTTTCTTTTCTATTTTATTTGTCCCTTCTTTTTTATTTTATTTTTAAAATCATATTTCCCAGGAACTGTGCTGATTGTAGTTGTGCTTATTATTCATATTCTGGCATCTTTGATTTACAGGTGCTTCACTGTATTGTCTGGCCTCGCTTGTTGAGGGTGATTTGGTTGCTCTGTTGTTGTTTTGTTGTTTATCTCCCCTTTCTCTCGGTAACCAACCAGGCCACCTGTGGAATTCTTTTTTCTACCCGGACTACTGTCGGACTGATTGAGTTATATACACATTGTGTGCTACAGAGTGGTAATTAATTTTACTCATCTCTTCACCCTTCCACCACTATACCTCTATCAAGTATTCACCCCCCACCCCCTCCTATTATTATTATTCATTGTGTCTCTTTTCTTCCTTATCTTCACTATTCTTGTACACACTAATACATTCCTCACAAAACTAACTTTAATAGATGTATTCAAGACACAATTCATGGCCCTCCAAGGATGGCTTACGAATTTGTCACCTAAATATAAACCATGCAGTCAATAAAATCGAAGATATAACAAGACTCATCACAAACCAAGGCAAACCATTTCATATACTAGGGCTTTCCGAGTCAAGACTTACAGAACACATAAACCAACACTGACATTTCCATTCCAGGATATAAAATCATGCGAAAAGGTCCGCAAAAGCCCAGAGAAACAGGTATCTTAATCTATATTAGTAAGTCTGTAACGTTCAAAGGTCTTTTCCATCTTGAACGTTATGAAGTAGAATCCATCTGGATCGAAGTAGCTATAAAAGGTGCAGCGCCTATTATAATGGAGTTCTGCTTCAGAAATCCAACAGAAAGAAAAAATTGGATAGACAAGTTTGACTCCATGATGAACGTAGTCCTATTAGAATGTAGGGGAATTATCTTACTAGGTGATTTTAATATTGACCTAGCAAAAGTAAACAACCAATGGACCCAAGTTATTAACTCGTTCAATCTTCACCAATTAGTTACTTCACTCACAAGAGTCACATCAACTTCTAACACAATTATTGATCACATCTATGTATCAGACCCTAAAAACATCATAGAAATGTGTGTCCCTGTATATAACTGTAGCGACCATTACCCAGTCTGTACCACATGGTCAAAAAAGGAACAAAAATTCCTAAACCTGGCCATAAAACTATAACCTATCGTTCTTTGCAAAATTTAATGAGTAGCTTTTCTTACTAGAGTTAAGCAGTTCCATGCTCTCGGAAACATTCAATATTACTGATCCAGACCTGGCCATTGAGTTTTGGATAAAAGTTTTTACTGAAATCTATAACAAACATGCCCCATTAAAAACCATAAGGATCAAACATGTCCGCAAACCGCCTTGGTTTACAAAGGAACTAGAAGAAGCATGCTATCTTAGAGATTTCTTAAAAGAACATAGATATTATGAGGAGTCAAAAAATTAAGGAATGCCATAAACTCACAAAATTGGCGAGACAAAAGGAAATATTTCCAAGATCTACTATCATCAAAACAAAATTCAAAGACTGTATGGAAGGCAATCAATCAAATAATCAATTGTCTTCCAAATCTAATGCAATTAAAGACATTTCTGCTGAAAAACTTATCACTTCATTGATATTTCTTCTAACATAATTAACAATGATAACTCGAAGGCCAATGATCTCAATGAACTAAAACAATACTGCTAAGAAAAGTGTATTCCATCAAAACTCCACATACCATTCATATCTGTTTCTGAGGTCTACAATTACCTGACTCACCTCAAACAATCAAGTACGTGTGGTCTTGACGGAACAGATGGCAGAATACTGAAACTCTCAGATCCAGTTATTCAGACACTCTGACACATATCTATAACTAGAAGTGTATAATATTCAGTTAAATATTCTTCCCCTACACCAAAGACTAAGATTTAACAAAGGCCTCCTATCCAGAGTGAGTGTGCTGTGGGTTCAGTGGGAAGACATGGACCACACAGTCGAGCTTCATCCACTTAACGGATGCGAGTTTGAGAGTGTTGCTCAAATTACCTGACCAACACTGCAGGTGTCTGTATCTCTCGGGTACAGTTGACGCCGGGGTATATTATGATAGTAAGCGTAGAGTACAACCCTGTCAAGTAGTCTTTAAGTACATGCACTTCCATAGCAGCATCATTACATTCATTATCATGATTCAGTGATCATCAAGTAATACAAAAGAAAACTGCCTCTGATTCGGTGGTCCCAGGTGCTCTGGTCGCATGGTGTCCTCAGTTTCGGTGTGCCCATACACTGGTGTGCCTGTGATAGTGTGTGTCACAGCCTGTGGTGAGTGTGTGTCACAGCCTGTGGTAGTGTGTGTCACAGCCTGTGGTAGTGTGTGTCACAGCCTGTGGTAGTGTGTGTCACAGCCTGTGGTAGTGTGTGTCACAGCCTGTGGTAGCGTGTGTCACAGCCTGTGGTAGCGTGTGTCACAGCATGTGGTAGCGTGTGTCACAGCCTGTGGTAGCGTGTGTCACAGCCTGTGGTAGCGTGTGTCACAGCCTGTGGTAGCGTGTGTCACAGCCTGTGGTAGCGTGTGTCACAGCCTGTGGTAGTGTGTGTCACAGCCTGTGGTGCTGGGGGTCAGGGGGTGTGGCTGGAGGCAGGTGGTGGGGGTCAGGGGGTGTGGTTAGAGGCAGGTATGTGGTGGGGGTCAGGTTGGAGGCAGGTGGTGGGGGTCAGGGCTGTGGCTGGAGGCAGGTATGGGGTGGGGGTCAGGGGCTGGAGGCAGGTGTGTGGTGGGGTCAGGGGTGTGGCTGGAGGCAGGTGGTGGGGGTCAGGGGCTGGAGGCAGGTGTGTGGTGGGGGTCAGGTTGGAGGCAGGTATGTGGTGGGGGTCAGGGCTGTGGCTGGAGGCAGGTGTGTGGTGGGGGTCAGGGGTTGGAGGCAGGTATGTGGTGGGGGTCGCCACCGCGTGTGGGCCAAGGAGCTGATAGTTCAGCGGTCATCCAGGGGCAGAGGGGGTGGTGTGGGCAGACCTGCTACACGTGGATATGTTGTGGCACCACCCAACACCACCACCCAAGACAGGCCCGACACTGACAGGCTTCCTGTGGACTTCCAGCCCCGAGGAAGCCACAGAACGAAGCTGGGTCGGGTTTGATGGAGAGATGGAACTGAGCAGCGTGAGAACAGCAGGACAGACTGTGACAGAGGAGGAGGCAGCGCCACACCCAGAAACAAGCCACACAAGGCTTGGCAAGCCGAGGGTGCACGACGTCCTGCTCCCTATTATGTCATCTCCAGCTGACACAGCAACAACGCACACATGGAAAGAATAACAAACGCTTTGAAGTGATTCTTAGAAATGTATTTGAAAAACCATAATGTAAGCCAACAACCCTGCAGCAGAGTGGACGTGTATCCTCTGCCCAGGCCAGTGTTCACGACGTCCCTGACTGGTCATCAGAACCCAACCCAAGCTGCCATCTCTCCTCTGAAGAGAACACGAGCAGGCAGAATGGACGGGAAAGGCAAACAACAAACAGAAGACCGATAGAAACATGAAGAGATGACAGACACAAAAAGAGTGATAGAAAAGGGGACATATTTAGTACCGAATTTCCAGAAGGTGGGGATGCTGCTAATGCTGAAAGACCTCCGGCATCTCCACAAGGGGGAAAAAAGCAAATGAAAACGAAAACAACAACAAAATATGTATCCTTTCCAAAATTTCAAGACAAACCAGTCAATCTCAAAGATTACTTTATTGTTTGAAAGGAGAAAGTCCATGTTGTGCAGCTAAAATCATACATACACAGCAACATACACTGCAGTGTAAACCAACAGAAAGCACATACTTCTCTGACACTGCTTCAGTTTACATCAAGCTCTTTTAGTGACAAAAACCAGATACATGACGTAAACATGACGTAACTGCCCACATCAGTCACTTAAACATGACGTAACTGCCAACATCAGTCACTTTCAGACACATGAGCATCATCCGGCACACTACTCCTATCCATGCCACCATACCCAGTGCTTCCACACACACACACACACACACCAACGCACACGCACACACACACACACACACACACACACACACACACACACATTTTCAACAGCTGAAAGAACTACATTACGTTAGTCAGCACAACCTTCATTCTGATTACTTCAGACAGCAAAAAGATTTCCATTCTATAAGGCTGGTTATGATTCTGTTTGTCTTGAGTTTTGAACCTGTATATCATATCATATAATTATATGTACATCACCAACCAAAAGAAAGCAGACTAACAACAATCCAAAACAGAACACCCGTTTCATCACCGGCCACTTGTCTCCCTTTCTCTCTATCACGCTACATACAGCCTGTAGTCGGCTTCTCTAGCACTGCTTCACTCACTCGTTCCCGCACTCTCAATGCACTTCTCCACAGCTCTGTGTCAGACACTTGTGGTCAGCGTGCTCTTGTTCCCTCACTCTCAATGCACTTCTCCACAGCTCTGTCAGACACTTGTGGTCAGCGTGCTCTTGTTCCCTCACTCTCAATGCACTTCTCCACAGCTCTGTGTCACACACTTGTGGTCAGCGTGCTCTTGTTCCCTCACTCTCAATGCACTTCTCCACAGCTCTGTGTCAGACACTTGTGGTCAGCGTGCTCTTGTTCCCTCACTCTCAATGCACTTCTCCACAGCTCTGTCACACACTTGTGGTCAGCGTGCTCTTGTTCCCTCACTCTCAATGCACTTCTCCACAGCTCTGTCAGACACTTGTGGTCAGCGTGCTCTTGTTCCCTCACTCTCAATGCACTTCTCCACAGCTCTGTCAGACACTTGTGGTCAGCGTGCTCTTGTTCCCTCACTCTCAATGCACTTCTCCACAGCTCTGTCAGACACTTGTGGTCAGCGTGCTCTTGTTCCCTGCACTCTCAATGCACTTCTCCACAGCTCTGTCAGACACTTGTGGTCAGCGTGCTCTTGTTCCCTCACTCTCAATGCACTTCTCCACAGCTCTGTCAGACACTTGTGGTCAGCGTGCTCTTGTTCCCACACTCTCAATGCACTTCTCCACAGCTCTGTGTCACACACTTGTGGTCAGCGTGCTCTTGTTCCCTCACTCTCAATGCACTTCTCCACAGCTCTGTGTCAGACACTTGTGGTCAGCGTGCTCTTGTTCCCTCACTCTCAATGCACTTCTCCACAGCTCTGTGTCACACACTTGTGGTCAGCGTGCTCTTGTTCCCTCACTCTCAATGCACTGCTCCACAGCTCTGTCAGACACTTGTGGTCAGCGTGCTCTTGTTCCCTGCACTCTCAATGCACTTCTCCACAGCTCTGTGTCAGACACTTGTGGTCAGCGTGCTCTTGTTCCCTCACTCTCAATGCACTTCTCCACAGCTCTGTGTCACACACTTGTGGTCAGCGTGCTCTTGTTCCCGCACTCTCAATGCACTTCTCCACAGCTCTGTCAGACACTTGTGGTCAGCGTGCTCTTGTTCCCTCACTCTCAATGCACTTCTCCACAGCTCTGTCAGACACTTGTGGTCAGCGTGCTCTTGTTCCCTCACTCTCAATGCACTTCTCCACAGCTCTGTCAGACACTTGTGGTCAGCGTGCTCTTGTTCCCGCACTCTCAATGCACTTCTCCACAGCTCTGTCAGACACTTGTGGTCAGCGTGCTCTTGTTCCCTCACTCTCAATGCACTTCTCCACAGCTCTGTCAGACACTTGTGGTCAGCGTGCTCTTGTTCCCACACTCTCAATGCACTTCTCCACAGCTCTGTGTCACACACTTGTGGTCAGCGTGCTCTTGTTCCCTCACTCTCAATGCACTTCTCCACAGCTCTGTGTCAGACACTTGTGGTCAGCGTGCTCTTGTTCCTCACTCTCATGCACTCCCACACTCTGGTCACAACTTGTGTCAGCGTGCTCTGTTCCTACACTCTCATGCACTGCTCCACAGCTCTGTCCACAAGCCTTGTGACTGTCTTGTTCCTCACTCTCAATGCACTTCCACAGCTCTGTGTCAGAATTGTCACGTGCTTAGTTCCTCACTTAATGCACTTCTCACAGCTCTGTTAGACACTTGGGTCAGCTGCTTGTTCCCACTCTCATGCACTTCATCCACACCTGTCAGACACTTGTGGTCAGGCTCTGTTCCTCACTCTCATGCACTTCCCACAGCTCTTGTCACACAACTGGTCAGCGTCTCTTTACCTCACATCTATGCACTCTCCACAGCCTGTGTCACACTTGTGTCAGAGTGCCTTGTTCACTCACCCAATGCACCTCCACAGCTCTGTGTAGACACTGTGGTCAGCGTGTTTTTCCCCACTCCTCAATGCACTCTCCACACCTGTGTCAAGCACTTGTAGTCAACCTCTGTTCCGCACTCTCAATGCACTCCCACACTCTGTCAGACACTGTGTAAGTGCTCTTGTTCCACTCACTCTCAATGCACTTCTCCACAGCTCTGTAGACACTTGGTCACGTGCTTGATCCCTCACTCTCATGCACTCTCCCCAGCTCGTCAACACTTGTAGGTCAGCGTGCTCTTGTTCCGCACTTCAATGCACTCTCCACAGCCTGCAGACACTTGTGTCAGCGTGCTCTTTTCCTCAACTCATGCATCTCCACAGCCTGTCAGACACTTTTGGTCAGCGTGCCTATATCCAACCTCATGCACTTCTCACAGCTCTGGTCACACACTTGTGAGTCAGCGTGCTCTTTTCCCTCACTCTCAATGCACTCCATCCACACCTGTGTCAGACACTTGAGCGGCTCTGTTCCCTACTCTCAATGCACTCTCCACAGCTCGTGTACACACTTGATGGCACGTGCTCTTTTACCTACACCTCAGCACTGCTCACACTCTGTCAGAAAACTTGTGGTCAGCGGCTCTTGTCCCATCACTCTCAATGCACTTCCACAGCTCTGTGTCGACACTGTGTCAGCGTGCTCTGTTCCCTCAACTCCAATGCACTTCTCCACAGCTCTGTGTCAGACACTTGTGGTCAGCGTGCTCTTGTTCCCTCACTCTCAATGCACTTCTCCACAGCTCTGTCAGACACTTGTGGTCAGCGTGCTCTTGTTCCCTCACTCTCAATGCACTTCTCCACAGCTCTGTGTCACACACTTGTGGTCAGCGTGCTCTTGTTCCCTCACTCTCAATGCACTTCTCCACAGCTCTGTGTCACACACTTGTGGTCAGCGTGCTCTTGTTCCCGCACACCCACACCGCCATCTTTCATAATGAAGACAATATCAACTAGGCTCTACAGCCACCACACCGCCATCTTTAATAATGGAGGGCGCTTTGATTTGTTGCTTTACAAGATTCAGCGCTATATAAATTCCATACATTATTATTATTACTATTATTGTTAATATCAACTAGGCACTACAGCCACCACACCTGTAGTAATGAAGGCAATATCAACTAGGCCCTGCAGCCACCACACCTGTAATAATGAAGGCAATATCAACTAGGCACTACAGCCACCACACCTGTAGTAATGAAGGCAATATCAACTAGGCCCTGCAGCCACCACACCTGTAGTAATGAAGGCAATATCAACTAGGCCCTACAGCCACCACACCTGTAGTAATGAAGGCAATATCAACTAGGCCCTACAGCCACCACACCTGTAGTAATGAAGGCAATATCAACTAGGCTCTGCAGCCACCACACCTGTAGTAATGAAGGCAATATCAACTAGGCATTACAGCCGGCACACCTGTAGTAATGAAGGCAATATCAACTAGGCATTACAGCCGGCACACCTGTAGTAATGAAGGCAATATCAACTAGGCCCTGCAGCCACCACACCTGTAGTAATGAAGGCAATATCAACTAGGCTCTACAGCCACCACACCTGTAGTAATGAAGGCAATATCAACTAGGCCCTGCAGCCAGCACACCTGTAGTAATGAAGGCAATATCAACTAGGCTCTACAGCCGGCACAGCGGCATCCTGCCATCAAGCAGCACTGGCTGACAACGCCAGGACGCAATGTATGCAACAGGCCGGCCCCCACACGCAGGGTCCATGTTCACAAGCAGTGCTCAAACTTTCAGCCCCACTTTCAGGCCTAAACAGGGCTGAGCGGGCCTGCCTGCCTGTCTGCCTGCCTGCCTGCCTGTCTGCCTGCCTGCCTGCCTTCCCTGCCTGCCTGCCTGCCTGGGGGTGTGTTTCCTGGCACTGCTTGCTGAAGTGCAGCGGTGGGGGTCTGTGGTGCAGTCTCCACTCTCTGTCTCTCTCTGTCTGTCTGTCTTCTTCTTCCTGTGTTCTCTTGCACTGCTTGGGTGGACTGCAGCAAGATGCACTGGGCTGTCCTCGCTTCTCTGCACGGGGAACAAAGTCATATCCCACAAAACCCTATGTCTCTGAAGCAACAGCGACATCCATAACACGAGCATTGCTATCTCTTGCTTTGTTCAGAAAAACACGAAGGACTGAGGGATGTGAAAGTGGGCAGGACAAAACGATCAAGCCCAGCTTGAGGAATGCCTGCAGTTCCCAGCTGGTCTTCAGGCCCTAACACTTTTTTGGATTCGTTTTGTTTTGAGAAAAATGGATCTTTCAGGGGCAACAATAATTCAAAGAAAAAGACAAAAGCTTATAAAAATGGGAATACGGCTGAAATCAGTTGGGGGTTGGGTGGGAGGAAGGGGGGGGGGGGGGGAGAGGCTACAATACCGGACGTCAAACTTCAATCAATACTGATGCTTTTACAAGCACTGCAAAACTAGAAATTTCCTGTTGTAATATATGGCACAGCTAAACATCCCCAAATAACAACACCGAGTTTAAACACAAGTCATGTTTTAATTGACCTGAATAAGCACCTGTCAGTTACAATCGCTCAAAGCCACACGCCAGGCTCCCCACACTCACTGCTTACTTCAGTAGCCTATCGACTACACCACAGGCTGTGGCTTTAGTTTAAGGAAAGACCAATACAGACAGCGACAGAAAGCAACATTTGAAACAACCCAACCCTCCAGTCAACAGAAAGAGTTGTGCAATTTTCACTAGCACCCATTCTTCCTTCTTACCCCCCCCTCCCCCCCCCCAGCAGAAAATCAGTGTCTTCTCAGAACTCCAGTGCTACAATACAATGTTTCCCACATACCTGCACTGCAAGCAAGAAGTGCTACAATACAGTGTTTCCCACACACCTGCACTGCAAGCAAGAAGTGCTACAGTACAATGTTTCCCACACACCTGCACTGCAAGCAAGAAGTGCTACAGTACAATGTTTCCCACACACCTGCACTGCAAGCAAGAAGTGCTACAGTACAATGTTTCCCACACACCTGCACTGCAAGCAAGAAGTGCTACAGTACAATGTTTCCCACACACCTCCACTGCAAGCAAGAAGTGCTACAGTACAATGTTTCCCACACACCTGCACTGCAAGCAAGAAGTGCTACAGTACAATGTTTCCCACATACCTGCACTGCAAGCAAGAAGTGCTACAATACAATGTTTCCCACATACCTGCACTGCAAGCAAGAAGTGCTACAGTACAATGTTTCCCACACACCTGCACTGCAAGCAAGAAGTGCTACAGTACAATGTTTCCCACACACCTGCACTGCAAGCAAGTCACCTTCAACCACTCTTCTGGTGACCCAATATTTAACACCCCTCTCCCCCCCCCCCCCTCCTTAATTAATAGCACAGAGAAACTCAATGCCAAAGTTGATATAGCACCAAAAAACAAAAACAACCTCCCCCGCCCCCAACATCCCCTTTCTCTCCCCCCCCCCCCCCCCCCTCAACTAACAAAAAGCGATTTCTTAAGCCCCCATAAACCCCACTGCTGAATATGGCAACATTGTGTTCTGCTTAGCGCCCTCGTCAATTCTGGGTGTTTAAGAAAAAAAAAGCAAAAATACACAACACTGACAACAACAAAGGCTTTTTCTGAGTGTGTGGCTGTCACTGCTGAACAAAGCCGCAATAAAAAGTACACACACATACCTGCATGTACAACTGGGGGTGGTCGTGTTACATCAGTATAAAAGACACCATCAGGTAAAACAGGTTTCATTTATTAGTAGGCCTCCATATGCATACGGTGGTGTAACTGGTTATCATGGGCGAGTGTAGTATACCTCGTGTGTGTGTGAGTGTGTGGTGGGGGAGAGGATAAGAGTGTGTGTGTGTGTGTAAAGTTACGAAAGGTGTCAATGGTAACTGTGCTCTGAAACTACAAATAACATTGTTTAGAACATGTCATAACAGATCAATAAAAAAAAAGGTAAAAAAACACCCCAACCCCAAAACAAAGCCAAAACCTCACGTACTATGCACATCCAAAACAAAGCCAAAACCTCACGTGCTATGCACATAACATAAACAGCATGCACACATGACCAAAACATGAAGTTGACACTCCTCCTTCTTTGTCCAACACTCCACAGCGACTGTGGTCTGTCATATGACCAGAAATGCATCGCGCTGCAGTTAAGCGCCTGACAAGTCAGGCCCAGCATATTTGACTTTGGCACGGGAGAGAATTGTTATCTTTTAAGTCTTTCTGGATAAAAGGCAGGAGGAGAATGGACCAAGAAGGCAGAAAACAGACAACAAGGAGAAAAGAAAGAAAAAACCAAGGCAGAAACAAAGAGAGTGGTAGAAAAGAGGAAAGTGCTAGCACAGAACTTCCCCAAGGTGGGAATGCTAGCTATACAGACGGAAGGCCCCCACCCTCCCCACAGAGCAGGAGGTCAACAGTCTCCAGCCACCCCAGTCTGGTCAGGCCCGGCAGCCAGACCCCCAGACATGGTGCCTTCAGCATCACAGCACAGACCACCAGACATGGTGCCTTCAGCATCACAGCACAGACACTGGTGCCTTCAGCATCACAGCACAGACCACCAGACTGGTGCCTTCAGCATCACAGCACAGACCACCAGACACTGGTGCCTTCAGCATCACAGCCAGACATGGAGCCTTCAGCATCACAGCACAGACACTGGTGCCTTCAGCATCACAGCCAGACATGGAGCCTTCAGCATCACAGCACAGACACTGGTGCCTTCAGCATCACAGCCAGACATGGTGCCTTCAGCATCACAGCCATACACTGGTGCCTTCAGCATCACAGCCAGACATGGAGCCTTCAGCATCACAGCCAGACATGGTGCCTTCAGCATCACAGCCAGACATGGTGCCTTCAGCATCACAGCCAGACATGGTGCCTTCAGCATCACAGCACAGACAGTGGTGCCTTCAGCATCACAGCACAGACACTGGTGCCTTCAGCATCACAGCACAGACCACCAGACATGGTGCCTTCAGCATCACAGCACAGACCACCAGACACTGGTGCCTTCAGCATCACAGCACAGACCCACCAGACATGGTGCCTTCAGCATCACAGCACAGACCCACCAGACATGGTGCCTTCAGCATCACAGCACAGACACTGGTGCCTTCAACATCACAGCACAGACCACCAGACACTGGTGCCTTCAACATCACAGCACAGACCAACAACAGCCTTACTTCAGATCCATTCCTCTCAGGCTGTAGAGTAGACATGACAGCGATGAAAAACATGGCCGACACTTTTGGTTTAAACCTCGCCTGCTTTCAGTCTATGACTGTTCACACAAATCTCACAGCAGCAGCAGTGTTTGGCAACACCCACACAACCAGCATGGAATCACAGGTAAAAACACACTTGAGTGGCCTCCCCCCCCCCCCCCCCCCCCCTCCCTCCCTGAATATCAGTCTTTTTATTACTATCACAAGGAAACCGTACAGAAAAGGGTGACCAACAAAATCATTCACCCGTAGCACCCAGCTTCTAGAAAAACCATGAGATGTAAACACAAACACACACACATGATACATATGGGGAACAAGAAAAAAGCAATAATTTCAGTACCCCCAAAAAGTGTTCTCCAAATCAATAATGTTGCAAATACAATTCTATACAAAATTGAGAAAACAGCATACAGCAAAACATCACACAACAACCAGTTTGATCAAAACATCCTCTTTGGGTTTAAAAGAGTGCGTAAAGGCCTACCAAAACCATACCACCATTGCACTCTTACACAGAAACCTGCTCTGTTTCAATGTCACAGCGACACCTGTCTGAAGACAGAGCTGTCAACACAGTACAGTGCCTGCAGCATTCACTTCAGCCCACCACTGCAGCAAACTGACCACCACACATCTAACAACTGCACGCAACAAACTGCACACAACTGTATCATAAACTGCACACACCAAACTGCATCATAAACTGCATCATAAACTGCACACACCAAACTGCACACACACCAAACTGCACACACACCAAACTGCATGCCTGTATGTATATTGCAGCTGACTGGGGCTGGCTGACTGACTTGACTGACTGGCTGGCTGACTGACTGGCTGACTGACTGACTGACTGACTGACAGGAGCAGAGGACCAGAGCAGAGGACACAAGGCCTCAGCACTTCACCTCTCCCCTGCATCACCAGGAAAACCATCTCTTCTCCACACAAGAACGCGAAAGGAA
>CM054166.1:39663949-39721449 GCA_028751875.1 Rapana venosa
CCCAGAGAGAAGGCGGAGTTGAAGAGGCCGTGTGTGTGTGTGTGTGAGAGGAGGAGGAGAGGACTGACCCCAGAGAGAAGGCGGAGTTGAAGAGGCCGTGTGTGTGTGTGTGTGTGTGTCAGGAGGAGGAGGAGGACTGACCCCAGAGAGAAGGCGGAGTTGAAGAGGCCGTGTGTGTGTGTGTGTGTCAGGAGGAGGAGGAGGAGGACTGACCCCAGAGAGAAGGCGGAGTTGAAGAGGCCGTGTGTGTGTGTGTGTGTGAGGAGGAGGAGGAGGAGGACTGACCCCAGAGAGAAGGCGGAGTTGAAGAGGCCGTGTGTGTGTGTGTGTGTGTGTCAGGAGGAGGAGGAGGACTGACCCCAGAGAGAAGGCGGAGTTGAAGAGGCCGTGTGTGTGTGTGTGTGTGTCAGGAGGAGGAGGACTGACCCCAGAGAGAAGGCGGAGTTGAAGAGGCCGTGTGTGTGTGTGTGTGTGTCAGGAGGAGGAGGACTGACCCCAGAGAGAAGGCGGAGTTGAAGAGGCCGTGTGTTGTGTGTGTGTGTGTCAGAGGAGGAGGACTGACCCCAGAGAGAAGGCGGAGTTGAAGAGGCCGTGTGTGTGTGTGTGTGTGTGTGTCAGGAGGAGGAGGAGGAGGACTGACCCCAGAGAGAAGGCGGAGTTGAAGAGGCCGTGTGTGTGTGTGTGTGTGTCAGGAGGAGGAGGAGGAGGACTGACCCCAGAGAGAAGGCGGTGTGTGTGTGTGTGAGGAGGAGGAGGAGGACTGACCCCAGAGAGAAGGCGGTGTGTGTGTGTGTGAGGAGGAGGAGGAGGACTGACCCCAGAGAGAAGGCGGAGTTGAAGAGGCCGTGTGTGTGTGTGTGTGTCAGGAGGAGGAGGAGGACTGACCCCAGAGAGAAGGCGGAGTTGAAGAGGCCGTGTGTGTGTGTGTGTGTCAGGAGGAGGAGGAGGAGGACTGACCCCAGAGAGAAGGCGGAGTTGAAGAGGCCGGAGATCAGGCCAAAGGTGTCCAGGTTGTCCTCAAACCCCACCTGCCTGCCACACCACCCAGCATCAGCATCAACATCACATCAACACCACATCAACCCCAGCATCAGCATCACATCAGCATCACATCAGCATCACATCAACATCACATCAACATCACATCGACACCACATCAAATCACATCAACATCACATCAACACCACATCAACATCACATCAACATCACATCAACGCCACATCAGCATCAACATCAACACCACATCAACATCACACTGACATCACATCAATATCACATCAACATCGCATCAACATCACATCAACACCACATCAACATCACATCAACACCAACATCACATCAACATCACTGCACAGGTACAACATTGCACTGCATCAACTAAAAAATCATCAACATCAACACCACCAACAACATCAACATCACATCAACACCACTGGGGATGTATAACACTGTACTGCATCATACTTCAACCATAACATCACACTGCTGTACTGCATCATACTTCAACCATAACATCACACTGTACTGCATCATACTTCAACCATAACATCACACTGTACTGTATCATACATCAACAACAACATCACACTGTACTGTATCAAACATCAACCATAACATCACACTGTACTGCATCATACATCAATAACAACATCATCACACTGTACTGTATCAAACATCAACCATAACACCATCACACTGTACTGCATCATACATCAACCATAACATCACACTGCTGTACTGTATCATACTTCAACCATAACATCACACTGTACTGCATCATACATCAACCATAACATCACACTGCTGTACTGCATCATACATCAACCATAACATCACACTGTACTGCATGATACATCAACCATAATCAACCATCAACCACTGTACTGTATCAAACATCAACAACAACATCATCACACTGTACTGTATCAAACATCAACAACAACATCACACTGTACTGCATCATTCATCAACCATAACATCACACTGTACTGCATCATACATCAACCATAACATCACACTGTACTGCATCATACATCAACCATAACATCACACTGTACTGCATCATACATCAACCATAATCAACCACTGTACTGTATCAAACATCAACAACAACACCATCACACTGTACTGTATCAAACATCAACAATAACAACATCACACTGTACTGTATCAAACATTAACAACAACATCATCACACTGTACTGTATCAAACATCAACAACAACACCATCACACTGTACTGTATCAAACATCAACAACAACATCATAGTGCAATGCTCTAATCACTAGGTTCTCCCTTCCCCCACCCTCCACTTCATTAGGCTACCTCCTTCCCCCCCCCCCCCCCCCCCCCCCCCATGAGATCAGTAAGAACAGAGCTGACATTCAACAGCTCAGTGGTCAGAACACGCGCTTTCCCCAGCCAAGGTTAAGCAGCGTCAAGCGTGGTTTCCAAGTGGATGGGTGACCGTTTGCGCACCTTGGCTTCAGTACAGTCCCCCAGCTGTAAATGAGTACCTTCCCTCTTTAGGGTCAGGGAAGGTAAAGCAGCGAGGGAGAGGAGATGGGCGCCACTGCCCTCAATATGCTGGCCCCTGGAAAAGCCGAGGTGTCTGATGCCTCGCTCCCCATGACCACAGAGGTTATGGGACAGCTTGACCTTGTTAGGTGACCATGCCCTGACTTCTGCACAGCCCTGGCTATGTGCAGTGGCCCCTGCTTCTTGTGGGCGACACAGGCACCGACCTGTGACCACTGAGGCAGCCTTGAGCACAGCACCCCGGCCTGAGGAGAAGGGGGGAAAGAGGAGGAGGAGGAGAAAGGCCGACTCACTTGGCGCCGATCAGCAGACACTTCAAGGTGCAGACCAGCGCAGAGCCGATCCCCAGCCCTCCCAGTGCCAGACTGACGGTCACCAGCCACAGCTGACTGCACACATCACACATGACACATCAACACACATCAACACATCAGCACACATCAACACATCAACACACACATCACACAACACATCAACAACATGACACATCACACACACACATGACACATCAACACATGACACATCAACACATGACACATCAACACACATAAAAGACCACATCAAACACACACATGACACATCAACACAACACATGACACATCAACACATAGACACATCAACACACACATACACATGAACACATCAACACACACATGACACATCAACACACACATGACACATCAAACACCACACACATGACACATCAACACATGACATCACATACAATCACACACAACACATACAGCAACACATCAACACACATCATAACACACACATGACACATCAACACACACATGACACATCAAACATGAACATCAACACCATGACACATCAACACAATGACACATCAAACACAATGACACATCAACACACACATGACACATCAACAACACATCAACACACATGACACATCAACACACACACATGAACACACATACACACAACAATGACACATCACAACACATGACACATCACACACACAACACATACACATCCAACAGACACATCAACATCACACTGACACATCAAACACATGACACATCAACACATGACACATCAAACACATGACACATCAACACACACATGACACATCAACACACATCAACACACACATGACACATCAACACACACATGACACATCAACACACATCAACACACACATGACACATCAACACACACATGACACATCAACACACACATGACACATCAACACACACATCAACACACCACAGACACATCAACACACACACAGACACATCAACACACACAGCACATCAACAACAACACACACACATAATCACACAACGACACATCAACACACACATGACACATCAACCACACAGACACATCAACACACACATGACACACATCAACACACACACACTGAACTAACACCTCTTTTTTCCATATCAACAGCAATACAAAATTTCACTTTCCCTTGTGGGGTCAGTTGTTGTTATTGCTGTTGTTGTTGTTGTTGTTGGAAGGTGAACACCATACTCTGTGCTACATATTATGTTCAAAGTTTCAACATCAACAAACAAGTAGGGGTTTTCTGTCATTTGTTTTTGTGTGAGTGTAGGTGTGTGTGTGTGCGTGTGTATGAGACTGCCCTGTGTTTCAAATGTCTCCACAAATCTGCACCCTCTTATCTCTGTAACTGTCTTCACCTGTACACTCCATCCCATTCCCTTCGCTCAGCCGCAGATACTTTGTGCTTTTGAACACCCAGATTCAAACAAACCACTGTTGGCCGTTGCTCCTTCTCTGTTTCTGGTCCATCCACCTGGAATGACCTCCCTCTTTCACTTCGCCAAAAGCCTTCACTTGATACCTTCAAATCCAGCCTCAAAACGCACTTATTTCCTACCTGACACTTTCCCCTCATATCTGTTCCTACTTTTCAACAGCATCTTTCATCTCCCTCACCACCACCTCAGTGTGTGTGTGTGTGTGTGTGTGTGTGTGTGTGTGTGTGTGTGTGTGGTGTGTGTGTGTGTGTGTGTGTGTGTGTGTGTGCGCGCGCGCGCGCGCGTGTGTGTGCGCGCGCGCGCGTGTGTGTGTGTGTGTGTGTGTGTGTGTGTGTGTGTGTGTGTGTGTGAGTGTGTGTGTGTGTGTGTGTGTGTACATAAATTTGAAATATCTTATGTTATTTGAGGAAAGTTGCATACGTGTATATGATTCGAGTGCAAGCGCTTCGATTTGTTTGTTTTACAAGATTCAGCGCTATATAAATTCCATATATTATTATTATTACTATGTGCGTGTGTGTATGTGAGTGTGTATTTGAGTGTGTGAGAGTGTGTGTATGTATGAGTGTGTGTGTCAATCAATCAATCAATCACATTTATTCAGCTTTTGCAGGCCATAAGACCCATATGAACACAATATGAAAAAGCAACCATGGAGCAGTCGAGGTGATATAATACAGTCAGCACATAGTCTTTGTTGCAGGCAGGGAAAGAGCTACATGTTTCTGATCTTTAGACATTCAGTGACATAAACTGCCAGGTTCACAATCAGTTTCTCAGAAGGGTTTGAACACATCATCTGAACCTTAAAGCTTGATGGAAATCTGGGATATAATGTTTACGCAAAGCTGCATATTTTGGGCATATGAGCAAAAGATGACATAAATCTTCAACGACAGATCCGTCACACTGCACACAATAAGGATTTACAGGCGTTTTCTTATAACGTGGAATGCCTTTCAGTGGCAGTGTATTACTTCAAGCGATGTATATGACGGTGTTCAGAGGAAACCAAAAGTCCTACATAATTTGCTCTACATATATCAGGGTGGTAATTCAAATAATCAGGACAAGACATCAACGAGTCATGCCAGTTCTGGCAATATATGTCCAAAAGTCTGGTCTTGAAAGTTCTGATAAACAAGGAAACATCTCCAATATCTTGCATTTCCCAGACATATCCAAAGCCATTTGAACACAACATAGATATTACGTGAGTTACCCGGTTTCTTCTGCCCATCTGATCGTGCTTGAGCAGCATGAAGTAACACTGCTTGGGATATCTATTCTCAGGCATGGCAAGAAGTCTTATTCAGTATTTTATCACTTGTGTAAAAGTATCCATGTATATCGGGTATCTACCACATTCTCCCAAAGCAATGCTATTCTTTACATCTCTGCCAACACCTAAAATCATTTTACAAATCTTGATATGCACCTTTTCAATGTTGTCAAATCTACTATATCCCCAAATCTCTCAACCGTACAACAGAATTGGCTTGACTTTGGTGTCAAAAATTCTGAATACGGTGGTGACAGGCAGATATTTTAGCTTGAAATACAATCTTTTAATCTCTGCAACTGCTCTGAGAGCTTTGCCAGATAAGTTATTGACATAGCGTGACCAGTTCAGAGTAGATCCAAACATGATTCCTAGATAACTGGAACAGGGTTCTGTCATGATTGACTTGCCTGCATAGTACCATTTTTCACAGTTTAAAAAAAACAACACCGTTTTTGAAAACCACCACTTTTGTTTTGTCCATGTTAACTTTTAGACCCCATTTGCAGCAGTACTTTTCAAGACAATTAATTTTCTTTTTATTCCCCAACAGAATCTGACACCAAAGCAATGTCATCAGCATACATGAAAAGAAATACACTGAGCTGGCTGTTCAATAAATCTGTGCCAGGGGCACCACACACACTCATTTGAACTTCTAATTCAGAAAGAAATATTGAGAACAAAGAGGCTCAGAATACATCCCTGTTTCACTCCAGATAAGCCATCAAAATACTCTGTTATTTTGTTACCAACTTTAACAGCTGCTTTCACCCTTTCATACATACTTTGTAGCGTCAGAAACATTTTTCCATGAATACTTTTATGTAATAACAAAAACAACAACTTTCCGCTATCTACACAATCAAAGGCTTTAGGTAAGTCTACAAAAAGAGTATAGAATCATGCATGTGTGTGTATGCGTGGATGCGTGGTGAGGGTTTTTTTACTTTTTTATTTTGTTGCTATTGGATCACACAATCTTTAAATCAGCCATCTCCTGTAAGGACTACTGTGATCATGTCCTGTTAACATGGAGGACTGCAGTAATTATCTATCCTTGATCATCTCCTGTTAACATGGAGGACTGCAGTAATTATCTATCCATGATCATCTCCTGTTAACATGGAGGACTGCAGTAATTATTTATCCTTGACACCTCCTGTTAACATGGAGGACTGCAGTAATTATCTATCCTTGATCATCTCCTGTTAACATGGAGGACTGCAGTAATTATATATCCTTGATCATCTCCTGTTAACATGCAGGACTGCAGTCATTATGTATCTTTGATCATCTCCTGTTAACATGGAGGACTGCAGTAATTATTTATCCTTGATCATCTCCTGTTAACATGGAGGACTGCAGTCATTATGTATCCTTGGTTGTTGTTTTTTTAAACTGAAGGACCGAAGCAGTAAACTGCTCCTAACTGCCCTGTTTAACATGAACTGCCCCTAACTGCCCTGCTCAGTTAACATGCACTGCCCCTAACTGCCCTGCTTAGTTAACATGAACTGCCCCTAACTGCCTGTTTAACATGCACTGTCCCTAACTGCCCTGTTTAGTTAACATGCACTGCCCCTAACTGCCCTGCTCAGTTAACATGCACTGCCCCTAACTGCCTGTTTAACATGCACTGCCCCTAACTGCCCTGTTTAGTTAACATGCACTTGTCTAACTGCCCTGTTTAACATGGACTGCCCCTAGCTGCCCTGTTTAACATGGACTGCCCCTAACTGCCCTGTTTAACATGCACTGCCCCTAACTGCCCTGTTTAACATGCACTGCCCCTAACTGCCCTGTTTAACATGCACTGCCCCTAACTGCCCTGTTTAACATGCACTGCCCCTAACTGCCCTGTTCAAGGTCAGGCCCTAACTGCCCTGTTTAACATGCACTGCCCCAACTCTTAACATACTGCCTAACTGCCCTGTTTCAAGTCAGCACTGACCTCAAACTGCCTGGTGAAGCATGCACTGACCAGAGCTAAGACTGACCTGGAGAAGTCAGAGGAGGAGGACTGCCCTGGGAGGAAGGGCACAGGGAGAGACTGACCTGGGGAAGGAAGGGGCAGGGGGGGGACTGACCTGGGGAGGAAGGGCAGGAGGAAGACTGACCTGGGGAGGAAGGGCAGGAGGGAGGACTGACCTGGGGAGGAAGGGCAGGAGGACTGACCTGGGGAGGAAGGGCAGGAGGGAGGACTGACCTGGGGAGGAAGGGCAGGAGGGAGGACTGACCTGGGGAGGAAGGGCAGGAGGGAGGACTGACCTGGGGAGGAAGGGCAGGAGGGAGGACTGACCTGGGGAGGAAGGGCAGGAGGGGAGGGACTGACCTGGGGAGGAAGGGCAGGAGGGGAGGGTCCAGCATGAGGAATGAGGGCAGGCCAGCAGAGTTGCGCAGTCCCAGCATAGGAAGGACGGTGCCCCATGAACACACACCACGTCACATCATCACTCAAGCAATCGTACTCACATCACATCACGTCACATACACCACACACGTCACATCACACACGCACATCAATCACATCACTCACATATCAACACATCACCAATCATCAATCACATCACATCAAACATCACACACGTCACATCAATCACCACCACGTCAACACACCAGTCACATACAATACATCACGTCACATATCAACACACGTCACTCACTCACACCACCAGTCACGTCCACACATCACATACACCCACATATCACACCAACACATCACATCACAACACATCACTACATCATCAACACATCACTCACCACATCACATCACTCACATCACATCACACACTACATCCATCCATCAAATCACCACACATCACACATCACATCACTCAACACATCACACACCCACACACACTCACATCACATCACCAGAACCACATCACCAACACACCATCACACACATCACACCACCACACATCACACCACATCACATCACAACACACACACCACACACCACATCACACCCACATCACCAACAACCATCACATCACCACACATACACATCACAACCACATCACACCACCAACACACACACCACCAACACATCACACCACCACACATCAACATCACACCACCTACACACAACCCACATCACCACACACACATCAAACATCACCACACACATCACACCACCAACCACCACATCACACCACCATCACATCACCAACACAACACATCACCACACACACACCCCACACTCACACACATCACACCCCCACTCACCACATCACACCACCAACACATCACACCACTACACATCACACCACATCACCAACACATCACATCACCAACACATCACATCACCAACACATCACACCACCAACACATCACACCACCTACACATCACACCACATCACCAACACATCACATCACCAACACATCACACCACATCACATTACATCACACCACATTACATCACATCACCAACACATCACATCACCAACACATCACACCACACCACGTCACACCACCAACACATCACATCATCAACACAACACATCACATCCACACCTCACCATCACATCACAATCACATCACATCACCAACACATCACAAACACAACACAAACACATCACATCACCAACACATCACAAACACATCACATCACCAACACCACACATCACATCAAATCACATCACCAACACAACACATCACATCACCAACACATCACATCACCAACACATCACATCACATCACCAACACAACACATCACCAACACAACACATCGCCAACACATCACATCACATCACCAACACAACACATCACCAACACAACACATCACCAACACAACACATCACACCACATCACATCACCAACACATCAAATCACATCACCAACACATCACAAACACAAGTCAAGTCAAGTCAAAAACACTTTAATCATTCCATGAAGGGCAATTACAATACTGACAGGCAGATTGATACACATCAAATATATCAAAGACACAAAAGCTATATTTCATATTGGTTTTCAAATAAAATGTCACGAACACACACACACACCACACACACGCGCGCATGCGCACACACACGCAAACACCTGCACGCACACACATCAATTGTGAACACAATTTTAAACCCATTGACCAGAAGACATAAAAACTTATTTTTACGCACGCATATACGCAGCACGTACACACGCACGTACGTGTTGTGCGAACACGCCCACGCACACCCACACCATACACCAATATAAAATTCAATGTTTTAAGACAGTTGACTAGAACACAGACTTATTTCACACACCCACGCACCCACACACACAATTATGTATTGACTACACTCGTAACAATGACAATCAGGCAAGTAATTCAGAGAAATGTAAAAACTAGGTAGTCAACATCATTGTGAATTCAGAATTCGAATGCTTACTGGCACAAAAGAATTTCAACACAACACAACACATCAAATCACATCACCAACACAACACATCACATCACCAACACAACACATCAAATCACATCACAAACACAACACATCACCAACACATCACATCACATCAAATCACATCACCAACACATCACATCACCCTCTGTCAACACTTGTCACTGATTGCCTGACTGACTGACACAGTACAGTACAGTATAGCACACACACACACACACACACACACAGGGACGCATGCAGACAGGCAGGCAGGCATGCAGGCACACACACACATGCTCGCACACACAAGAGGGTCAAGCTTTGTGCCACACCCTGTATTTCCTCTGCAAGCAAGGTGGTCTACCTTCACTGCCAGTGTTTTTGCTATCCTGGCCTTTACAGGAAATTCCACTTTCTGCACTAGCCTAGCCTAGTTCGCTTTGAGAGAACCAGAATTAGTGGACATCAAAGTTTCGCATGCAGACTGCTAGAAAATTCCGGGCAAAAACAGGCCACCAGTTGTAAATGCGCTTTCTTCTACATGTATTACAACATAAAGATGCTGTGATAAAGATCGCATCAATACATATTCTCTTTCCAAAAACTGAATACTTCCGTTCAATCCTCGATTTGTTCTGACCTTTCAAACTTTTCAAATGAGTGTATCTCAAAACTTTAAAACATGGTGGCTCACATCACCAACATTAATTTACAAAACCGCATACACACGGGGACTGGATGCTAAAAAGCACATAAGTGCTTATTCCATTATCGATATAAAAAAATAAAAACAATAAAGATAAACACACACGCACATGTAAACATGCACAGCAGTGCTCGCCTGACTATCACTCAGATAGCCCCACACAGGGGCAGTCAGCGCGTACACACACACAGACAGACACACAGACAGACACACACACACACACACACACATGTAAACATGCACAGCAGTGCTCACCTGACTGTCACTCAGATAGCCCCACACAGGGGCAGTCAGCGCGTACACACACACAGACAGACACACAGACAGACACACAGACAGACAGACAGACATGTAAACATGCACAGCAGTGCTCACCTGACTGTCACTCAGATAGCCCCACACAGGGGCAGTCAGCGCGTACACACACACAGACACACAGACAGACAGACAGACAGACAGACGCACATGTAAACATGCACAGCAGTGCTCACCTGACTGTCACTCAGATAGCCCCACACAGGGGCAGTCAGCGCGTACACACACACAGACACACACACAGACAGACAGACAGACAGACAGACAGACAGACAGACAGACAGACAGACATGTAAACATGCACAGCAGTGCTCACCTGACTGTCACTCAGATAGCCCCACACAGGGGCAGTCAGCGCATACACAGCTGGAGCCACAATGAACACAAGTCCCACTACCGCTGCACTGAGGTGAAACTGCAACACACACAGTCATACACACAGTCATACACACATACAAACACAGTCATACACACACACACAGAGTCATACACACATACACACACAGTCATACACACACAGTCATACACACACACACACACAGTCATACACACAGTCATACACACAGAGTCATACACACACACACAGTCATACACACACACAACCAGTCATACACACACAGTGTCATACACACACACACAGAGTCATACACACACAGAGTCATACACACACAGAGTCATACACACACACACACACACACACAGAGTCATACACACACACAGAGTCATACATACACACACAGAGTCATACACACACAGTCATACACAGACACAATCACACAGTCATACACACAGTCATACACATACACACACAGAGTCATACACACAATCACAGTCATACACACACACATGCAATCACACAGTCACACACACAGTCACACACACACACAGTCATACACACACAGTCACACACACATACACAGTCACACACACACAAACATACACGTTGTAGTAAGCCATTCTTATCACATCTAAGAGGTGGTATGGGAGCTAGTCTTTCAGATGACTACACAAAGCAAGGTCCTGTGAGTGATATACATTTATGGTAGGGTACGGTATGGAATGGTGTGGTATGGTATGGTGTGGTATGGTATGGTATGGTGTGGTATGGTATGGTATGGTATGGTATGGTATGGTATGGTATGGTATGATAGGGCATGGTATGGTATGGTATGGTGTGGTATGGTATGGTAGGGTATGGTATGTATGGTATGGTATGATAGGGCATGGTATGGTATGGTATGGTGTGGTATGGTATGGTATGGTAAGGTAAGGTATGGTATGATAGGGTATGATATGGTAGGGTAAGGTATGGTATGATAGGGTATGGTATGGTAGGGTATGGTATGGCATGGTATGGTACGGTATGGCATGGCATGGTATAGTATGGTATGGCATGGTATGGTATGGTATGATATGTATATTGTATGGTAGGGTATGGTAGGGCATGGTATGGTAGGGTAGGGTATGGTAGGGTAAGGTAGGGTATGGTATGGTATGGTATGATAGGGTATGGTATGGTAGGGTAGGGTATGGTATGGTATGGTAGGGTAGGGTATGGTATGGTAGGGTATGGTATGATAGGGTATGGTATGGTAGGGTATGGTAGGGTAGGGTATGGTATGGTAGGTATGGTAGGGTAGGGTATGGTATGGTAGGGTAGGGTATGATAGGGTATGGTATGGTAGGGTATGGTATGGTAGGGTATGGTATGGTAGGGTATGGTAGGGTATTGTAAGGTATGACAGGGTATGGTAGGGTATGGTAGAGTAGGGTAGAGTAGGGTATGGTAGGGTATGGTAGGGCAGGGTAGAGTAGGGTATGGTAGGGTCGGGTATGGTAGGGTATAATAATAATAATAATAGTAATAAATGGAACTTATATAGCGCTATATCTTGCAAAGACAAATCAAAGCGCATGCATTCTACCTAATCTTACACAGTCATGCAATCAATGATAAATAATCAATAGTTTAAACAAACAGATATTTACAAACATGGTGCCCTGCAGACAAAATCTATGAAATAAAATTTCAATAGTCAAATCTTTTTCAAAAGCACACACACACTCACACAGGTCATATACTTTAGCAGGGTGATAGGACATGGGTTAGTGAAGGTGGGATAGCTCTGATATGAAACAGGAGGGGAGAAATCTTAGGTTTGAAATAAATATGTCTTGAGGCTGGATTTAAGAGTGTCATAACACATGTAAATTGATCACCTTTGCGCCTGGTGGCAGCAGTGTGTGTAGCTCTCACTTGAGTGCTAAATGTGTGCGTTTTTCCGGCCTCCTGAGGAGAATGTTTTACATCATCGTGTTTGTGCTTTCATTCTGAATCGAATGGTCAAGACATTTTTCTTTAAGACTATTAACTTTTTGAGATATTTCAATTCACTGACCTGACCTCTTCCACAGACACAGCACTGGGGTCACTGACTGACCTCTTCCACAGACACACCACTGGGGTCACTGACCTGACCTCTTCCACAGACACACCACTGGGGTCACTGACTGACCTCTTCCACAGACACACCACTGGGGTCACTGACCTGACCTCTTCCACAAACATCACTGGGGTCACTGACTGACCTCTTCCACAGACACACACAGCACTGGGGTCACTGACCTGACCTCTTCCACAAACATCACTGGGGTCACTGACCTGACCTCTTCCACAGACACACCACTGGGGTCACTGACTGACATCTTCCACAGACACACCACTGGGGTCACTGACCTGACCTCTTCCACAAACACCACTGGGGTCACTGACTGACCTCTTCCACAGACACACACACCACTGGGGTCACTGACTGATCTCTTCCACAAACACGCCACTGGGGTCACTGACTGACCTCTTCCACAAACATCACTGGGGTCACTGACTGACCTCTTCCACAGACACACACACCACTAGGGTCACTGACCTGACCTCTTCCACAGACACACACACCACTGGGGTCACTGACCTGACCTCTTCCACAGACACACACAGCACTGGGGTCACTGACTGACCTCTTCCACAGACACACACAGCACTGGGGTCACTGACTGACCTCTTCCACAAACATCACTGGGGTCACTGACTGACCTCTTCCACAGACACACACAGCACTGGGGTCACTGACTGACCTCTTCCACAGACACACACAGCACTGGGGTCACTGACTGACCTCTTCCACAGACACACACAGCACTGGGGTCACTGACTGACCTCTTCCACAGACACACAGACCACTGGGGTCACTGACTGACCTCTTCCACAGACACACCACTGGGGTCACTGACTGACCTCTTCCACAGACACACCACTGGGGTCACTGACTGACCTCTTCCACAGACACACCACTGGGGTCACTGACTGACCTCTTCCACAGACACACCACTGGGGTCACTGACTGACCTCTTCCACAGACACACCACTGGGGTCACTGACTGACCTCTTCCACAAACATCACTGGGGTCACTGACTGACCTCTTCCACAAACATCACTGGGGTCACTGACTGACCTCTTCCACAGACACACACAGCACTGGGGTCACTGACTGACCTCTTCCACAAACATCACTGGGGTCACTGACTGACCTCTTCCACAGACACACACAGCACTGGGGTCACTGACTGACCTCTTCCACAGACACACACACCACTGGGGTCACTGACCTCTTCCACAGACACATCACTGGGGTCACTGACCTCTTGCACAGACACACACATCACTGGGGTCACTGACTGACCTCTTGCACAGACACACAGACACACCCAGCAGTGGGGTGTGGCGGTCACTCACCTGCTGCAGGTGTTGGGCCAGGGTGGGGTCGAGGAAGCCGAGGGAGAAGGCGCCGCTGACGATGGTCAGGCAGGTGACCAGCACTAGGGGACTGGACAGCAGTGACAGCAGCGAGCCCTGGTCAGGCCGCCGCCGGTCTGCACACACACACACACAGATACAGACACAGATACACACACACATCCAGACACAGATACACACACACACACAGATACAGACACAGATACAGACACAGACACACAGAGATACAGACACACACACACACACACACACAGATACAGATACACACACACAGCCAGACACAGATACACACACACACACAGATACAGACACAGATACACACACACACACACAGATACAGATACAGATACACACACACAGCCAGACACAGATACACACACACACACAGATACAGACACAGATACACACACACACACACACAGATACAGATACAGACACACACAGATACAGACACACACACACACACAGACACACAGAGATACAGACACACACACACACACACAGATACAGACACACAGAGATACAGACACACACACACACACAGACACAGATACACAGAGATACAGACACACACACACACACACAGATACACTAGACACACACACACAGATACAGACACACACACACACACAGATACAGACACACACACACACAGATACAGACACAGACACACACACACAGATACAGATACAGACACACACAGCCAGACACAGATACAACACACAGCCAGACACAGATACACACACACACACAGCCAGACACAGATACACACACAAACACACACACACACACCAGACACAGATACACACACAAACACACACAACACACACAGCCAACACAGATACAGACACAGACACAGACACACACAACATCCAGACACAGACACACACACAGCCAGACACAGACACAGACACAGATACAGATACACACACACACACATCCAGACACATATACAGACACACACACACATCCAGACACATATACAGACACACACACACACACACACACAGATACAGACACACACCACACACATCCAGACACAGACACACACACACACAGCCAGACACAGATACAGACACAGACACAGACACACAGCCAGACACAGATACACACACAGACACACACACACATCCAAACACAGATACAGACACCACCACAGAACACACACACACACAGCCAGACACAGATACACACACAGACACAACACACACACACATCCAAACACAGATACAGACACACACAGACACACACACAGCCAGACACAGATACACACACAGACACACACACACCAGACACAGATAACACACACCACACACATCCAAACACAGATACAGACACACACACACACACACACAGCAGACACACACACACACACACAGCCAGACACAACCCCACACACACACACACAGCCAGACACACACACACACACACACAGCACCACACGACACACACACACACACACAGATACAGACACAGATACACACCCCACAGCTGCAGCCAGTCTCCCCCCCCTCCCACCCCGCCCCCACTCTCCCCTGCTCTCAGCGGCTATCCAGCCCTGCCCAGCCCAGCTGGTGCTAGGTGAGGCAGCAAGAACTGACCACACCTGGACTTGGCCACAGGAAGGGGCAGCTACATTCAGCACTGGACTGAGTCATGCTGGATGTGCGTGTGTGTGTGTGTGTGCTGTGACACACACACACAGATACAGACACAGACACACACAGACACAGAACACACAACATCCAGGTCACTGTAAGAGTTGATGTACAGTCTAAATCCTACACCACCTATCTCTGTCTCTCTCTCTCTCTGTCTCTCTCTGTCTCTCTCTCTCTCTCTCTCTCTCTTTCTATATATATATATATATATAAATATAAATCCACTACAAGCTAGCACGGACACTGGTCAGGGGAAAGACCATTCTCTTTCTACCACACCGCAACACGGTCACTGATGCTACAACCCCGTCCACTTTTCCCACAACAGCAGTTGACCAGCAATGGCCGATGGCATGGACGCTGCCGATATCTCCACCACCACTCCCCCCGCTATCTGCAGAGAGAGATGGGCTCCACCAGGGTCAACCTGCCCTGCACCCCACTGCACCCCCACCCAGTCACTGCACCCCCACTCCTTCTAGCCCTGGTTTACAGGGCAGAAAACATCAACCTAAGGCTAGCCCTGATTTACAGGGCAGAAAACATCAACCTAAGGCTAGCCCTGATGTACAGGGCAGAAAACATCAGGCCAAGGCTAGCCCTGATTTACAGGGCAGAAAACATCAACCTAAGGCTAGCCCTGATTTACAGGGCAGAAAACATCAGGCCAAGGCTAGCCCTGATTTACAGGGCAGAAAACATCAGGCCAACGCACATTCTTGCACAGGCAAAAATCTACAAGATTAGCTCAGATCTTGATGAGATGCCAGCTCCTTTCACTTCGCATGTCAAAAAGCAAGAAGACAAACACACACATAAACACAGACACTCAAACACAGACACACACACGTGAGTTATGCAGTGTATTTTTCTTGTTGGGGGGGGAGGGGGATTCCATTTTTGTTGTTGGTGAGTTTTTTGTTTTTTGTCATGTGTGAGTGTGTGTGTGTGTTTTCATTCTTTTTTCTCTGTTTCTCTGAAAGACCTATATGTGAGAGAATGATCTGAATATGTAAAATTAAAAAGGCAAAAGAAACATGAATTCGAAGAAACAAAAATCAAAAAGCTTAAGGATTCTATAAATGACTCAAGACTGTTCTGGTCAGTGATCAGGACAGTAAACAGAAGAACTACTATATACTATGAAATAACTCTAAATCAGTGGTTTGATCATTTCCATGCTGTCTTTCAAAGCTTTGGCGTAACAGCAGAAAGTGAGCCTAATTCGGACTTAGAACCAACTCAAAGTGAGGAGTCGTTATTCGATGAACCCATTGATGAAAGGGAAGTAACTGACAGCATCAAAAGACTTAGAAATCGCAAAAGTGCTGGGCCTGACAACATTCTGGGTGAAATGCTAAAACATTCTAACGAAATAGTGGTTAAGTTTTTTGTCGTTTTGTTTAATCATTTGCTTCAAAGTGGTACTTTTCCCTTAGACTGGGGCAAATCTGTAATCATTCCTATACATAAAAAGGGAGATGTTAAATAACCCAGATCATTATCGAGGCATTGCACTAACAAGTATTATAGGTAAAGTTTATACACATATACTGACTAGACGGCTTACAAAATGGGCAGAGAAGGAAGAAAAGATAATAGAAGAACAAGCAGGATTTCGATCAGGTTATAGTATAATAGATCACATTTTTACATTATATGCTTTAGTCCAAAAATATCTTCATAAAAATACAAAACTATATGTTGCATTTGTCGACTTTTGCAAAGCACTTGACTCAATTGATAGAAATGTCCTGTGGCATATATTATGCTACAATGGAGTAAATGGCAAAATGTATAAGCCCTGAAAGGTGTGTACGAGTCTGCGATAGCATGTGTGCGTGACAAGTATATGTATTCAGATATTTTTGAATGTCCCAGGGGAGTTAAGCAAGGGTGTCTTCTTAGTTCCCTGCTGTTCTCGTTCTTTATTAATGTATGCACATGGGTGCTTATTCATTATCCTCGAAATAAAAGAATTTGTCATTGTCATTGTCATTAATGAGTTAGCTATAGAATTAACAAAAAAAAGGAAGACATGGCATACAATTAATCCCAGGAGGTGTAGAAGTATTCCTGTTACTATTCGCAGATGACATTATACTGTTGTCAAATACTATTTTAGGGCTGCAAAACCAGTTAAACTCCTTAAAATATGAAGCTGATAGGTTGAATCTGTCTATTAACTTAGAAAAGACGAATGTAATGGTTTTCCAATAGGGCGGTCATCTTTCAGTGGGAGAGAAGTGGGTTTATTGCAAATCTGAAATTAAAAGTAACAAACTTTTATAAATATTTAGGCCTTACCTTCACAACAAAATTATTTCAAAAATGCATGGAGTGAAAGTTGCCAAAAAGGGAAAAGGGGAACTATGGACATTCTAAGGTCTTTAAGGAAACTAAACTGCACTGATTTTTCAATTTTCTGGAAGCTTTTTGATTCTCAAATCGAGTCTATGCTAATGTATGGAGCAGATATTTGGGGATTATTTGTTAATAATGAAATGGAAAAAGTGCACACCTATGCAATGGAACGATTCCTTTCAGTACCATTACACTTGTCTAACAAAATGTTGTATGGTGAAACTGGCCACTACCCTCTATTTATAAGATCACAAGTAAAGTGTATTAAGTATTGGTTAAAATTAACTCAACTTCCTATGTCAAGATTGTGCAGACAAGCGTATGAGATGCTGTTGATCCAACCAGAAACAGGGAAACAGAACTGGGCATTTTTTGTTAAGCAATTACTAACAACGCATGGATTTGGTATTGTGTGGATGTGCCAGGGAGTTGGATTTGAGCAAGGATTTTTGTAGGAATTTAAAGACAGAATGATAGCTTCCTATAAACAAGACTGGCATGCTTGAATAGAAGAATCAGAAAATTATAACTGGTACTCTTCCTTTAAAAGTGTTTTTCAAACAGAAAAGGATGTTACAGTCGTAACACAGAAATGGCATAGGAGTAATCTTGCTCGATTCAGATTAAGAACTTTAGGCCTAAATGCCTGCAAAACATGGTTTTCCACTGACACATCTGCACAGTCCCCATGCCCCATGTGTGGCTCGCAGACTGAATATGAAATGCATTTTTGGTTTGATTGTAATTCGTACAATGACATCCATCAGAAATGCCTCATATTTAATGAAGAAATCTCAAGAATTAGAGATATAGTTAGCATTCTCTTGATCGAAGATGAAGAATTTCTAAAATCACTTGCAAAATTTATCTCCCTTGCTTGGGACAGCAGAAAAAAGAGAACTGCAGCTAATTGATATACCTTTTCAATGTAATACTATTTTGTTTTCCATATTTGTGGAATACGATTTCCATTGGCTAAATTGCCTTATTTGAATGTGAGGGTCAGGTAGTCGATTTGTCCTACACTGTTGCTGATTTGTAGGTAACATGACACTGGTGTGTGTGTGTGCGTGTGTGTGTGTGTGCGCGTGTGTGTGTGTGTGTGTGTGTGTGTGTGTGTGTGTGGTGTGTGTGCGTGTGTGTGTGTGTGTGTGTGTGTGTGTGTGTATGTGTGCTTTGTGTTGTGTGTGTGTGTGTGTGTGTGTGTGTGTGTGTGTGTGTGTGTGTGTGTGTGTGTGTGTGTTGTGTGCGCGCGCGCAAGCTTGTGAAAATAATTAATGTATGATAATAATTAATGCATTTGGTTGACTATAGTTGTAGATGCCTTTTCCTCTTTCGGTTTTCATTATTTCTTTGTTCCAAAAAGCATATTGTTTAAATTGTGTTCAGACTGTGCTCCTTGCCAAAAAGACTGTATTGTTAATGGCAATAAATAACTTTCAGTGTTAGTGTATTTTTCTTTTGGAGTTAGTTTTATCATTATTGGTTATGGTAATAATGTAGTTAGATAATATTGATCAAGTTGGTTTTGTTCCTAGATAGATGGCTTGATGAAAAAAAGCAAATGCAGTGCTTATTCAATGTACCATCTGGAAATAAAACTTTGACTTGACTTGACACACACACACACAAACACAGACAGAGGCACAGACAAAGACAGAGGCACAGACAGAGGCACAGACAGAGACAGAGACCAAGTCAGGAGAAGTTTACCTTCTTGTATGGGCAGGAGCAGCACAATGAGCAGGACACAGAGAAGGAGCAGCCCACCCATCACCCAGAAGGGAACACCATAGCCACCCAACTGGAAAAGATAGCGGCAACACACACCACACATACATCAGCATACAGAGTCATGAACAATATGACAAATCCATAGCCCCAAAACTAGCAAACCATGCCA
Organism: Rapana venosa; assembly: GCA_028751875.1. Lineage (NCBI taxonomy): Eukaryota > Metazoa > Mollusca > Gastropoda > Neogastropoda > Muricidae > Rapana > Rapana venosa. Next base: position 39,684,655 of record CM054166.1, read on the forward strand.
ACAAATATTAGTACAATACAAGCAAGCATAGCTAAAACCAATGCACAGGCAAACACATTAGTAAACAATGTGAATAAAAATACATTAAATAATAAAGAAAAAAGGAAAACCACAGCCCACTGTAAATGGTTTCCTAATGTGCGACCATATCTGAGGGGCTTGCTGAAATGTTATATATATAGACGTTTGCCTGCCAACAAGTAAACCGTGAGGTTCTGGGTTTGATTACCAGCCTCGCCCTTTCTTCCCAGTTTGACAAAAAAATTGAACTGAATGTCAAAGTCCTTCGGATGAGACTATAAACCGAGGCCCCGTGTGCGAATGCATGCAGAACATCTTGCGCATACATTAAATCCTGTTCCGCTTTTTGAAGCAGAAGAAGAAGAAGAAGAAGAAGAAGCAGAAGCAGAAGAAGAAGAAGAAGAAGAAGAAGAAAAAGAAGAAGAAGAAGCAGAAGAAGAAGAAGAAGAAGAAGCAGAAGCAGAAGAAGCAGCACAAGAAGCAGAAGAAGAAGCAGAAGCAGCAGCAGAAATGGAAGCAGACCCCCACCTCGTACAACGCTCCCCCTAATGGCGGCCCCACCATCAGCCCCAGCCCTGAAAAGGTTTCCAGCGTGCCCTGCAACACCACCCCACACCACACCACACCACACCACACCACACCACCCCACACCACACACCACACACCACAGCATTAGCTTCTCTCTCTCCTCCTCATCCTGATGATGATGCTGATGCTGCTGATGACGATGCTGATGCTGATGATGCTGATGCTGATGATACTGATGATACTGATGATGATGCTGATGATGGTGCTGATGATAATAATAATAATAATAAAAATAATAATAATAAATGGAACTTATATAGCGCTATATCTTGCAAAGACAAATCAAAGTGCATGCATTTGACCTAATCTTACACAGTCATACAACCAATGACAAATAATCAATAGTTCAAACAGATATTACAAACATGGTACTGCAGACCAAATCTATGAAATAAAATTGCAATAGTCAAATGTTTTTCAAAAGCACACACACACACACACACACACACACACACACACACACACACACACACACACACACACACACACACAGGTCATATACTTTAGCAGGGTGATAGGACATGGGTTAGTGAAGGGTGGGATAGTTCTGATATGACACAGGAGGTGGGAAATCTTAGGTTTGAAATAAATATGTCTTGAGGCTTGATTTAAAAGTGTCATAGCTAGGCTTCTGGCGAAGAGAGAGGGAGCTCATTCCAGGTCGATGGACCCGAAATAGAGAAAGAGCAGCAGCCAACAGTAGATTGGTTGAATCTAGGTATTCATAGGCACAAGGTGTCTGCAGCAGAGTGGAGGGAACGAGGTTAAGACATTCACAGAGGTAGGAGGGTGCAGTTTTGTGGAGACATTTGTAACAGAGGGTACTGATCTTATATTCTACTCTCTGTGGCACAGGCAGCCAGTGGAGAGATCGCAAGAAGGGGGTAATGTGCTCCGATTTTTTCTTTCTGAGAACTAGTCGAGCTGCGGAGTTTTGTATACGTTGAAGGGAGTGGATAGATGATGCTGGCAGACCAGACAAAAGAGAATTGCAATAGTCCAGACGTGAAAGAATGAGAGAAGTGACAAGTTTGGCTGTTGCATCGGTGGACAGGTACTTTCAAATTGCACTAATATGCCGTAATTGATAGTAGCACGACTGACAGGTCTGAGTGATGAATTTTTGCATAGAGAGTGTGTTGTGGATAACAACACCTAGGTACTTCACTGCAGTGGATAGAGGGACTGATGCATTGCCAAGTTCTATTGAAGCTGTTGTAATGGAAGAGAGTTTGTGTTTGGTCCCTACAAGCATGGCTTCGGTTTTATCTGTATTTAGCTGTAATTTGTTCTGTCATCCAGTTTTGAATATCTTCAAAGCAGTGGGCCATATTTGCCAGGAGAGAAGGCAGATTTTCAGGAGTAACACTGCTTTGAATCTGAGAGTCGTCTGCGTAAAAATGATGGTTGATTTGATGACGTTTTATTATATGTGACAGTGGGCAGTGTAAAGAGTGAAAAGAACAGGGCCTAGAACTGATCCCTGTGGGACTCCGCATTTCAGTTTGGCAGGTATTGATTGAATCTTGTTTACTGCAACTGTCTGAAATCGGTCAGTAAGGTATGAATTAAACCAGGTGAGGGCTGTGCCAGTAACACCGAACGTTTTTTGAAGACGGGAGAGAAGAATTGAGTGGTCTATAGTATCGAAGGCTGCCGACAAGTCAAGTAGAGTGAGAAGGGTGATTTTCCCTGAGTCAGAAGCTAGTAGAAGCGTGTTTAAAGTGTGTACTAGGGTGGTTTCAGTGCTGTGGTTGACGCGATAGGCAGACTGAAACTCAGGAAGAAGATTGTTGGAGAGAAGGTGGTTGTTGAGCTGTTTGAAAACTACTTTTTCAAGGACTTTAGAAATAAAAGGTAGATTAGAAACAGGTCTATAATTCTTCAGAATGTTTGGGTCAAGGCCATGCTTTTTGAGTAGAGGTGTGACTATAGCAGTTTTGAGAGCTGATGGAACATTTCCTGAAACAAGAGATGAGTTCACTATGTTCGTGATAGTGGGTATAAGTTGTGGTAGGCACTGTGTGAAAAGAGAAGCAGGTATGGGATCAAGATCACATGATTTTATAGTCATTTCTTTCAGAATTGTCGTGATTTCTTTCTCACTTGTCGGATGAAAGAAAAGGAGAGGAGTGCCAGAGAATTGGGGATCAGGAAGTGCAGGCTGGAAAGGAGTCTGATCCATGATGATGATTATGCTGATGATACTGATGATGATGCTGATGCTGATGCACTCAGCTCTCTCTCTCTCTCTCTCTCTCTCTCTCTCTCTCTCTCTCTCTCTCTCTCTCTCTCTCTCTCTCTCTCTCACATGCCCTGTCCTTAACATATATACTGTTGCGTCTCATCTGTGCTGTTGTTGTATTGGTCAACTGGCACTGCTGGCATGTGCAAGCAAAAACTGGTGACATGGGAGTGGTGATGGTGGTGGAACAGTGTGTGTGTGGAGGAGGGGGGGAGGAGAAGGGATCAGTGATGTTTAGTCTATGATTGGTGGTGGTGGTGATTGATTGAAGCTATAGTAATGTGTCCTTCATGTCATGTAAGTGAATGTTGTGGGATGATTGAGAATGATCAACAATACATATTTATATACACACACACAGTCTGCCACCTATGCCCCCCCCCCCCCCCCCCCCCCCACTCACTCTCTCTCTCTCACACACACACACACACATGGATGATAAAATTTACAAAACCAATTTCACACAGGGAATGGATTAACCCTCTTGTTGTTGGATTCTACAGAGCTAAACTGCCTGTAGATTTTGAATTCTTTGAAGGTTTTCTACCCCAACTGACTTACTTTACTCCTAAGACAATTGTGTGTGTGCATGACAAGTTATCAAGCTGAAATTTTGTCACAAGCTAGCTATGTTCTTGTACTTGCATTTAGGCACAAGTTTATGTGTCTGGTCACCAGATGTCTTGTCATTGTCACCTTATTTGTCACCAATCACATAAATATGGTAAAGATAAACACATCCATGTTCATAGGCATGTTAGTGTCGAATAAGGAAGTGATACGCAGCTGATGTGTTTACCAATAGTTATGCGCAATAGTACTTCAAGGATGTGTCACACTATGTCCCCATAGCACCTGCTGTTTTATGGTATGTATCGGGGAGACAGAAGTTTTGTTTAACTCTTTTTTTCTTTTGAAAACAAGTCATATTCAATCAACATGTGACCTTTATAATGCAGTTTATATCTGCGTGTGCTACCACATGTTTGTTAAGTGTACAGAAGTGTATTATTGTACATGACTGTCACACTGTCACCAGTGTCACAGCACAGGTGTGACAAATTCGAAACAACACAGAACTTCTGTAACCCTACAAAATGTTAATGTTGGTAGTCTCTAAAGTAGTCGTAGTGGTGGCACAGGGTCACATCACATCACAAAAAGCACAAATTATGGATGTGTATGTGTGGGGGTGGGGGTGTACCCATTGCTCTCTCCTGTCGAACCTTGGCAGACCAGAGACCTATTTTATTTTACTTCTTGCTATTTTCGTTATCAGCATATCTATTCGTTTCTGCCATTGCAGTTTCAAAGCTTTTTGTGGTAATAATGAGAAAACAGTCAAAAGTCAAAAGGCATCACGTTTTCAGGCGTCTATGCCAGGACCGGCCGGGAGGTCAAATTTCTCCACAGTCGTGTGTGTAGCACAGGTCAGGAATGTGCCGTGTAGCATGTTATTTTCTGGCTCACTCTTCTCCCTAACTGCAGCATTTCCTTCCTCCTCTTCCTCATAAGCGTTTGATATCGGACTCACTTAACAATTCTCCTTCAAATGTTTCTACTTCCAAGACAATAACATTCAATTAATTGTCTCGCTAATCAGATGAATCATCTGCTACTAAAGAAAACGCCATTTTTTTGGCCATGTTGCTACGAATAAAAATTGTTCCGGTCGCTGGCTGTTATTTCTTCCTTCCCTCCCCACTACACGCATGTTAGTGATCTAAATTTATCCCTGGCACCCTCTGACACCCTCCCTAAATCGCCCCACCAATTTTCAGACACATAGTGTGAAAACCACGAGGTCTGTGTGTGATGGAAAAGTACTGCCCACGTGGCAGCACCAACTGTCGGCTGCGGTCATATTGGAATCTAGCGGCAGCCTCCGTTACTGTTGGCTGCGGCCGTATCGGGGTCAAGACGGTTAAAAACGCACATGAGTGCTTATTCCATTACCCTAAAAATAAACTACTACAACTACTACTACTAGTACTACTACTATTGATAATGACAACAACAACAATAATCATCACATCAAATAATAAGAAACATGATAGTGATAATGATGATGATGATGATAATGATAATAACAATGATTTTTTTTTATATTAAAAAAAACAATAATGACAATACCAACAACAACACAGACAGACACAGAGAAGAGAGAGAAGAGAAGAGAAGAGACAGAGACAGAGACAGAGAACAGAGAGAGAGAACAGAGAGAGAGAGAGAGAGACAGAGAGAGAGAAAGAGAGAGAGCGAGCGCAGGGACTGACGAAGACGGTGGAGACGTGTGCGGGGAACTCGTTGGCGATGATGGCGAAGCTGGCGGTGATGAAGGCCGAGGCTCCCAGCGCCTCCACCGAGCGCACCAGGAAACACAGCGTGATGAAGGTCAGCCCCCCGGGACTCTGGTCCAGCAGCCTGCACACACATGCACACACACACACACACATGCACACACAATGAAACACACAACACACACATGCACACACACACCACACATGAACACACACACCACACACTGAACACACACACAACCACACACAATGAACACACCACACACAACACATGCCACCACACCACACACATGAACACACACACACACCCTCACATGACACAACACACATACATCACATCACATAGCACACTCACCATACACACACACACACATACACACCACACAAAAACACACACACACACACACAACACACCACACATGCACACACACCACACACACTCACAACACACACACACACATAACACACACACACACACATGCACACACACACACATACACACACATACACACATAACACACACACACACACATACACAACAACATGAACACACACAACATCACACCACACACTACACACACACAACAGACACACACACACACAACACACATCACACAACATACACAACATCACACAACATGAACACAAACACATGACACACACACCAACACACACCATGACACACACACACAACATACACCACACACACACACACATACAAACACACACACACCACAACACACACACACACATGACACATCACATACATACACACACACACACACACAACACACACACACACACACACACACATACACAACATGCAACACACACACACACACAACATGAACACACACACACATCACACACACACACATGCACACACACACACACATGCACACAAACACACACACATGCACACACACACACACACACACATGCACACACACATGCACACACACACACACACAACACACAACACACACATGACACAACACACACACAAACACACACACACAACACACACACACACATGAACACAACACATGCACACACACACACATCACACACACACAAACACATGCACACACACACAAACACATCACACACATACAAACATGCACACACACAACACACACACTCACACACACACACACACACATACAACTTATGTTTGACAGGTAGGAGACACAAGAGAGAGAGAAGCATAATGAAATACAGTACATGAGAAACGCGGTGCAAACACCATGTATGAATAGACATTAACAAACACACAAAAAACAAAACAAAACACACAACCACACACACACACAATGCAGCACACACACACACACACACACAATGTCCCACAACCCCCCCTTGACACGATTGCACCACAGCGACCATTCAACACACAGTACAACATAAATAATAATGCACAAATATATAGTGCACAACAAACAACAAATCAAAGCCTCAATCTAATTCAACCACTAACACGCAGATCCACCCACAATACGGCAAGCACTCCACCAAACATAAACTATGTGCATTGTAGCGGTGGAGAACATGAGAAGCACGTGTTTTTTTTGAGATTTTTTTTTCTGCAGCTGTATTTATCCATAATGGCTTTTTAATCGGGATTTGTCCAGTGAAACTCCTATCCTGTGGATTTAACATGCAAAAACAAATAAACGATGATAAACACGACCTGTAACACTACCACTCGAAAGACTAGCACCCAACACACAAGCTAATAGATGGGGCAAAAATTCCCACAAACGGACGAACCGCGTTCCCACTGACCCCGCTTTACGACCTTTGTACAGCCCCACCAACCACCGATCCACCACAACACTGCTGTCTCTTTCTCAAAGCCAGAGGGACAGGGCAGCCTGGCGGTCACAGGGTTGCTTGCACATTGTGCAGGCCATCTGACGGCCTGGTTTCAAGCCACAACCTCATCACCAGTATTCGAATGAGTCAGTTTTGTTTGCAAAACGTGACAGCAATTCAACGTCCAAGGGAAGTGCAATCTAATAAATGAAGCAACAAACATGGCTAAAACCCCCATTGATGTAAACCTACCCACCTAAACTTTGTGAAATCTACAAGTTGCAAGAAACACTCCCTACCCCCCCCCCCCCCCCTACCCCCCACCAATAACAACAGCAAAAAACACCCAAAATAAGCCCAAGAAATTATTTTTAAAAAAGTAAAAGGAACACCCACAGATCCATTCTTTAGAAAAAGAAAAGGAAGAAAAGGAAAAGACTGACAAGAAACAAACACAGCCAAATCCACCTCCTTCTTGCCACAACCCCCCCAAACCAACCAGCCAAAGCAGCATGCCAAGCGATCGCTCAGTCACAACCCCCCCCCCCCCCCCCCTCCCCCCCCCCCCCCCCCATTTCGCCTCACCACAACCCCTTCATTATCCAGCCCTGAACAGCCAGAGCAACGCATGCGCCGGCTGTTTAGCATGCACTCCAGGTAATGACAGCTCAGTCAGTGCACCGGCTGTTTAGCATGCACTCCAGGTAATGACAGCTCAGTCAGTGCACCGGCTGTTTAGCATGCACTCCAGGTAATGACAGCTCAGTCAGTGCACCGGCTGTTTAGCATGCACTCCAGGTAATGACAGCTCAGTCAGTGCACCGGCTGGTTAGCATGCACTCCAGGTAATGACAGCTCAGTCAGTGCACCGGCTGTTTAGCATGCACTCCAGGTAATGACAGCTCAGTCTGTGCACCGGCTGTTTAGCATGCACTCCAGGTAATGACAGCTCAGTCTGTGCACCGGCTGGTTAGCATGCACTCCAGGTAATGACAGCTCAGTCAGTGCACCGGCTGTTAGCATGCACTCCAGTAATGACAGCTCAGTCAGTGCACCGGCTGTTTAGCATGCACTCCAGGTAATGACAGCTCAGTCTGTGCACCGGATGTTTAGCATGCACTCCAGGTAATGACAGCTCAGTCTGTGCACCGGCTGTTTAGCATGCAGTCCAGGTAATGACAGCTCAGTCTGTGCACCGGCTGTTTAGCATGCAGTCCAGGTAATGACAGCTCAGTCTGTGCACCGGCTGGTTAGCATGCACTCCAGGTAATGACAGCTCAGTCTGTGCACCGGCTGGTTAGCATGCAGTCCAGGTAATGACAGCTCAGTCTGTGCACCGGCTGGTTAGCATGCACTCCAGGTAATGACAGCTCAGTCTGTGCACCGGCTGGTTAGCATGCAGTCCAGGTAATGACAACTCAGTCTGTGCACCGGCTGGTTAGCATGCACTCCAGGTAATGACAGCTCAGTCTGTGCACCGGCTGGTTAGCATGCAGTCCAGGTAATGACAGCTCAGTCTGTGCACCGGCTGGTTAGCATGCACTCCAGGTAATGACAGCTCAGTCTGTGCACCGGCTGGTTAGCATGCACTCCAGGTAATGACAGCTCAGTCTGTGCACCGGCTGGTTAGCGTGCACTCCAGGTAATGACAGCTCAGTCTGTGCACCGGCTGGTTAGCGTGCACTCCAGGTAATGACAGCTCAGTCTGCCTGCCGCCTGTCATGTCACTCGTATCACCCACCCTGTCACTGCCACTGTCTATCTTCGTATTGTCCAGTCTGGTCCGGCCTTGTCTTGTAGCTGCCAACATCCCTGAGATCCGTGGTCTGGGCGGTTTACAGGAGATTGCAGAACTCGGCAGAGACAGAGAAAGAGGGCGAACCCTGGTGGCATACAGTGAACAAATACCCGGGCATTTGTATTTGCTCAACTCTCTTTCCATGAGTAGGGTGGTGTAATACAGCGAAAAGATATCCAGGAGCTTGCACAGCACTGTATCATAGAGCAGTATGGTGCAATACAGTGAAAAGATATGCAGGGACTTACCCAAAGAGGATGGAGCAACTGCCGCAGGTGAAGAGACCAGCGAGAAACATGAAGCGAGAGCCGATCCTTGTGAGCTGCAACCCATCACAGGCCTTAGGCACAGACAGCTCATGAATACACACATACATCATCAACACACACACATACATCACAGGCCTTAGCACAGACACCATCAACACACACACATACATCACAGGCCTTAGGCACAGACAGCTCATGAATACACAGACATACATACATCACAGGCCTTAGGCACAGACAGCTCATGAATACACAGACACCTCATCACACACACACACATACAACATCACAGGCCTTAGGCACAGACAGACCATCAACACACACACATACATCACAGGCCTTAGCACAGACCTCATGAATACACAGACACCTCATCAACACACACACATACATCACAGGCCTTAGGCACAGACACTCATGAATACACACAGACACCTCATCAACACACACACATAACATCACACCATAGGAATCAGCACAGACACCTCACATACACACAACATCCCACAACACACACACATACATCACAGACACCTATAAGCACAACAGCTCAGACACAGACACCTCATCAAACACACATACATCATCAACACACACATACATACAGGATAATACAAAGGCACAGACACCTCACCAACACACACATACATAGAATACACACAGACACCTCATCAACACAACACCTCATGAAACACACATACAGGATCACATAACAGCACAGACACCTCAAATACACACATCATCAACACACACATACATACAGGAATACATACAGGCACAGACACCTCTAAACACACACTCATCAACAACACACACCTCAAACCACACAACACACACATACATAAGGATAATACAGGCACAGACACCTCCACACAACACACATCACCTCATCACACACCACATACATACAGGATAATACAGGCATAACACCTCACCAACACAGACACATCACCAACATACAACACTCTATCAACACACACACACTCATAACAACACACAGAACATCATCACATACAAACACACGACACCTCATCACACACAATACAACACAACATCATCAACACACCACACACCTCATCAACACACACAACATATATCAACACACACAACCTCATCAAACACACACATACAGGATAATACAGGCACAACACCATCACCAACACACACACACATACAGGATAATACAGGCACACACACACCTCATCAACACACACATACAATAAATACAGGACACACACACTCATCAACACACACATACAGATAATACACACACACACCTCAATACACACAACAGATACACACAACACACACACACCTCATCAACACACACATACAGATAATAAGGCACACACACACACTCATCAAACACACACATACAGGATAAAAAGGCACAACACACACTCATCAATACACACATACAGGATAATAAGGCACACACACACAACTCATCAATACACACATACAGGATAATACAGCACACACACACACATCATCACACACACACACAATCATCACACACACACACCTCATCAATACACACATACAGGATAATACAGGCACACACACACACACACATCAACACACACACACCTCATCAATACACACATACAGGATAACACAGGCACACACACACACGTCATGAATACACACACACCTCATCAATACACACATACAGGATAACACAGGCACACACACACACGTCATGAATACACACAGGGGATTATATAACCATCGAACATGTCCACTTTCTGGGCTACTTTCATCGGGTAATAAAGCAATTATAAAGTTGAACTCTTTTGTACTGTCTATATAGATGCTAAAGCAATGTGCATGCGCTACTACAATATACATGCACAGATTCATGTAATGCATTGACACAAGCATAAAAGCATGTGTATGCATACACAAGCACACATGTATACACACACAGGCATATAAGTCCACACACACACATGTGCACACACACACACACACACAAACGTGCATGTGCGCACACACATGTACACAAAACAGCAACATAATTGCGCATGCGCGCGCGCGCACTCACACACAACAGCAACATGATCATGGAAAATCCCACATAGGTCTGCTACTTCAGTACACAACTTCACAATTCCCCTCAGATATTCTTAGAAAATTTGACACTCATCAAAATACTGACACCAGTAATCAAAACATACAACCCCCCCCCCCCCCCCCCCCCCTCCCCCCTAAAAACATCTGCAAACAAAGCAAACAAAAAATCCCCCAAAGAACAAAAAAAAACCAAATACCTGGCAATTACACCCCACAAAAACAAATAAGTAAACCCAATTCCAACTGACAAGAACAAAAACATGGTGAAATGGAAATTCTAACACTTGTGATGAAAAATCTTCTAAAAACAAAGCACACAAGAACACCACCAACAAACCGAAATGACAGACATGTATTATAGTATACACCATCATCTGTTCAAATCTAAACTCAAAGAAACAAACAACATCCAGGAAGGTCCTCACAGAAATGGGAAGAGCACGAGTGATGTAAATGGCAAAATTGAAAACAAGCACAACCCCAACCAACCAACCACCACCCACCACCCACCCACCTCACCCAAAAACCAACCCCCCCCCCCCAGAGAACAGCACCGCCAGTGAACTAACTACTCACGAAAATGCCGAAGACGGGGGAGGAGGCGAAGATCCAGAGTTCAAAGGTGCTGAAGATGAGGCCCGTCACTGTGGGCGAGGCTCCTTTCTTCTGCGCCTGCAATCACCAGCACACATGCACGCCTGCAATCACCAGCACACATGCACGCCTGCAATCACCAGCACACATGCACGCCTGCAATCACCAGCACACATGCAATCACCAGCACACATGCATGCCTGCAATCACCAGCACACATGCATGCCTGCAATCACCAGCACACATGCACGCCTGCAATCACCAGCACACATGCAGCCTGCAATCACCAGCACACATGCACGCCTGCATGGGGGGGGGGGGGGGGGGGCACGCACAACATCCAGGTGACAGCAAGTTGACTACGGGGGGGGGAGGGTGGGGGGGTGGGGTGGGTTTCTCGTGTTTACCATTCCCCATCCAGTGGGCAACAGTCGACGACATCCTAACCTATAAGGTCGTGAGAGCGACTCATGAGTACCTCAAGATTCTAGCATCGTGTGGAGTGTGTGTGTGTGTGTGATGTCTTGTGTTGCTGTTGCCTTCTTGTGTGTATAACGTCGTGGTGTAATGTGCTGTGGGACATGTGGTTGTCGATGATGTGGCCGATCTACTAAGTGTGTGTGTGTGTGTGTGTTGTGTTGTGTGTGTTGTGTGTGTGTGTGTGTATGTTGTGTGTGTGTGTGTGTGTGTGTGTGTGTGAAATTTATTGTTGAGAGTAAAGTTGCATGCCACTGATGAACATGTTGACTATATTTTTATTTCCGTCAAATTTAGTGAACATGTAAACAAATTATTTTGTTCAAGCAAATTATTTACGTGACAATCTGATTTTGTTTGCTGAAATCCTCTGTGCCCCAAGAGGGGTCTAAGGCAAATTAAATCGTGAATCTTGAATCCTCTGTGTGTGCGTGCGTGTGTGTGTGTGCTGTGTCTGTGTGTGCACACATGCATGCAACTGTGCGAGTGCAACTGCAGATCGTTATGGGTGCATGTGCATGTATGCAATTACATCATTATAAGCATATATAAACGTGTCTGCATGCATGTGTGGGAATATAATGCAGCGTTTACAGCTTCTAGTTTCAAGGCAAGTCAACACTGTGATAGGTGTGGGGGGGGGGGGGGGGGGGGGGGGGGGGGGGGGGGGGAGGAGGGGGGGGAAACAAAGAAACCAACTTAGAGGGAAGGTGTCACATTCCTACATTGAATGTAAAAAAAAAAAATTAGAACACTAACAGCGGGTTTTGTTTCTTCACCTACCCCCCCCCCCCCCCCCCCCCCCCCCCCCCACACCGTGAAGACATGCATTTGAATCTCGGTAGTGGCTGGTGAATCAACTTAACTTAAGGGTGGCGTTTTTAGGATCTCCCAGGTCAACTAAGTGCAGACCTGCCACTGCCCTAATTCCCTTCAAGTATATATATTATTATATATATACACATGCAGAAGGTCAAGACACATGTTAAAGATCCCGTCATTGATGTCAGCGTGTGGTGGGTTGGGGAAACACGTACAACACACCCAGCGCCAGTCCCCAAAGTCAGAGTACAGCTGCCTCCATGGAGGACAGGAGCAGTCGTGTTACATGTGTTACATGCAGAGTACAGCTACCTCCATGGAGGACAGGAGCAGTCGTGTTACATGTGTTACATGCAGAGTGCAGCTACCTCCATGGAGGACAGGAGCAGTCGTGTTACATGTGTCAGAGCAAGTGCAGCTGCCTCATGGAGGACAGGAGCAGTCGTGTTACATGGTAATGCAAAGCAGCTGCCTCATGGAGGACAGGAGCAGTCGTGTTACATGCAAAGTCTCCCCATTGCTGAACCTCTGAGCTTTAGCCAAGGTCATATCTCCATATGATCAATGTATATGACATATATTCTGCTTCCCCGACAAAGCAGCATGCTGGACAGCTCCGTGGTTAAAGTCAAGCAGTGGATCCCCTCATGGTTCACAAGGTGTGGGTTTAAACCTTCGATTTGTTTGTTTTTTTTACAAGATTCAGCGCTATATAAATTCCATATATTAGTATTATTATTATTATTAAACCTGTGTCCTGGCTGACTTGGCCAGCTGAGGGTGTTTTGAAAAACACAGACCCACACAGACAGGCTGTCGTAATACTGGTGGACTTGATTATTACTGATGAAGCTGTTTTCCTTCCTAGATACTAAGAGAGATGGCTTGATGAAAAAAAAAAAAAAGCATTATTATATTTTAAATGCATTGCTTATACATTCAATCTACCATCTGGAAATAAAAATTTGAGTATGACTTTTACTTTCACGCACGCACACACACACATACACACGCGCGACACACACACACACACACACACACACACAAACACAGGGGGATGGGATAGCCTCGTCAAGAGGATTGAAGGATTTTTCCTCTGGAGTTGACATCAGTGCCGACTCCACTTCCCCATAAGCTCCTTCACAGGAGACTATAAACCAAGGCCCCGTGTGCAATGCACACAAAACACCTTGTACACACGTTAAAACCTGTTCCGCTTCCAGAAGAGTAGGCCATTGTGTGCTGGTGGGAATGGATGACAAAATTTACAAAACTGCATAAACATGGGGACTGGATGTAAAAAAGCACATGAGTGCTTATTCCATTATCCTAGAAATTAAAAAAAAAATCACACACACACAAACACACATGAGCACACTTTTGTGTGCTCATGTGTTTGTGTATGTGTGATTTTGGGGGAATTTTGTTTTACAAGAGAACACACACACATACACACTCACACACACACACATTCACACACACACACTCACACACACACAACTCACACACTGCACATCCACAACCACCCACACCTAAAGAAAACTAGTCAACCTGAAGAACAAGAAACTTGACCATCCTCCTCCCACTCTTAGCCCTTCCCCTATAATTTGTAGTTGGGTGTTCCCCAGCTTAACAGCACCCTGACGTCATCCAGAACATAGACATGTTTACAAAGTATGTGACACTCTTTCTCACTTGTCACACCTGAGAACCATTGGCAGACTGTCTTTTACACACGGATGGAGAAAAAAGCATGTGTATAATATATTTATCACCATTTCTAAATACCTTACCAGAAATATGATATAGGTGTTAGACTCCAGCCTCTGAATAGATATATATATATATATTGTAACAGAGTGGACATATGTGATGTCCCATCTCTGCACAAACCTCAGGTACAAGTACAGTCTCACAGTTGGGATGTGGCCTCTATAAAGAGGCTGCTGCATAAATACTACATGCACCGTGTAGGCGAAGTGCATGCAATGGACGCGTTCAACCACCACCCAAGGAAACAGAGTGCTGCACAATGTGCAGGTGTGTCCCAAAATAGTAACACATCGCTCTGATCGCATGGGAGGTAATCTACTTACCGCACCATCACAATATATATACTTAATTCTCTTTAAAGGAAATATGTTCCCTAAGAGGCTGTTCAGGCAAAAGCTTGACACATATTCATGAAGACAATGTCAACAAAACATTTCAAAGCAGTGTGAAACTATTTCTTGAACAGAGTGTAAGATCCCACTAGTGACAGCAGACATATGTGTACAAAGGCTTCCACCCTTTGCTGACATGACTAAGTGACAAAGGCTTCCACCCTTTGCTGACATGACTAACTAAGTGACAAAGGCTTCCACCCTTTGCTGACATGTCTAACTAAGTGACAAAGGCTTCCACCCTTTGCTGACATGACTAAGTGACAAAGGCTTCCACCCTTTGCTGACATGACTAAGTAACAAAGGCTTCCACCCTTTGCTGACATGACTAAGTGACAAAGGCTTCCACCCTTTGCTGACATGACTAACTAAGTGACAAAGGCTCCCACCCTTGGCTGACATGACTAAGTGACAAAGGCTTCCACCCTTTGCTGACATGACTAACTAAGTGACAAAGGCTTCCACCCTTTGCTGACATGACTAAGTGACAAAGGCTTCCACCCTTTGCTGACATGACTAAGTGACAAAGGCTTCCACCCTTTGCTGACATGACTAACTAAGTGACAAAGGCTTCCACCCTTTGCTGACATGACTAAGTGACAAAGGCTTCCACCCTTTGCTGACATGACACTTAAAGTGACAAAGGCTTCCACCCTTTGCTGACATGACTAAGTGACAAAGGCTTCCACCCTTTGCTGACATGACTAACTAAGTGACATAGGCTTCCACCCTTTGCTGACATGACACTTAAAGTGACAAAGGCTTCCACCCTTTGCTGACATGACACTTCAAGTGACAAAGGCTCCCACCCTTGGCTGACATGACGGAGGACGTCAGCTGGCCACGCTGTGGGTGGCGGCCTTACCTCGTTGGGGAAGAAGGGGGCCAGCAGGGAGAAGCAGGCACAGGCGGCGAAGTTGGCAAAGGCCATGGCCACGAAGGTCCACTTCTTCTCCGCGGGCAACGTGCGGAAGGAGAAGGAGGCGGGTTCTTCACTGGACTTAGCCTCCAGCTTGAGGTCAGGCTCTGCAGGCGGCTGAGTGAGGTTGATGCTGCGCGCGTTGCCATGATCTCTCTGGCTGAGCAGGGGCGAGTGCTGCTCACTGGCAGCTTGGTTGTTTGTGTCAGGCTGGGACGATCGTTTCCTCTCCATGGCTGGCGTACACACACAGACAAACAAACACATAAGTATCTGGCTGAAGAGCAAACATTCCTGACTTTATGAACATGAAAACATCAAACATTCCTCCCTCCCTCCCTCCCTTTCCCCAAAGCTGTTGATCAGCTTACATGTTTTGGTTTTATTTTATTGATTCATTTTTTTACGTTTATTTGGATTTATTATTGGTCCACAAAACTGTACAGGTAATTTGCCTTTTTTTTTTAATACTGGTGGTACTCTCTCTTAGTCAAGGCAGATTTCTTTGCATGAAGTTCAGGCTGCTCTCCCTAGGAAGAAGGCAGCACCACAAGGGCAGCACCACAAGGGCAGCACCACAAGGGCAGCACCACCCTTTTCTTTTCTTTTCCGACTGCAGACAGCACCCTATCAGAGTGGCTTTTTTTCTGCAGAATTTGGCAAGAGGCAACTCTCTTTAGTTGTTGCCATGGGTTCTTTCACATGCGCTAAATGCCTCAGTTTATCGTCCCATCCCAAAGTATGATGAAGTGTTATCCATCACAACTCCCACTGAAAGAAACATGAGGCTCTCCCCCCAAAGCATGTCTAACTTACAGACCTGTACACTACAGCCTCTGCTGGTGTAAAGTCACCTCTCACTGTAGAGTGTACACTGCACTGCGTCTTGAATGGAAACAGTGCCTGGTTCAACTCGCTCATGACACATCATTGCATTATGAAAACTTCAACACCCTTCTACTTGCGTGACAAATTTACTTGTATATATATATATATATATATATGCTTTGTACTTGGTTTTCGTAAAAGTTGCCCTTACCACCCCAGAGTATGTACTCATTGCACTGTACCATTGTATGTCACTCTGTGTGTGTGTGTGTGTTGTGTGTGTGCTGTGTGTGTGTGTGTGTGTGTGTGTGTATGTGTGTGTGTGTGTGTGTGTGGTGTGTGTGTGGTGTTGTGTGTGTGTGTGTGTGTGTGTGAGGCATAGGCAGAAAGAGACAGAGAGAGAAAGAGACAGACAGACAGATACAGACAGACAGACAGAGACAGAAAGAGAGCTCTCGAACAGACAGACAGACAGACAGACAGAGACAGAGAGAGAGAAAGAAAGAGAAAGTGAGACAGAGAGAGACACAGAGAGAGAGAGAGAGAGAGAGAGAGAGAGAGAGAGAGAGAGAGAGAGAGAGAGAGAGAGAGAGAGAGAGAGAGAGAGAGAGAGAGAGAGAGAAGACACAGAGAGAGAGACAAAAAGAGAGAGGGAGAGAGGAGAGAGAGAGAGAGAGAGAGAGAGATGGAGAAGGAGAGAGAGAGAGAAAATGAATGAATGAATGAATGTAAATTTTTTCAAGAGTAACAGAATAAGAATAGGCATACTTTTTTACATGCGGCCCCTGCCCTGATTAGGGACTATCAACACAACAAGAGGAAAAAAACCCTATTACAACGACAACATGATTTAAGAAAAGAGATAATTGTATACATAACAACACATAATCCCCAACTGACCTGAACATTAATGTCAAGAGATACATAGATTATAATTACATATATAATGTATATATATATATAGTTATATACTCAAATGTATCGAAAATTAACATGAAAACTGATACACTGATTATAATTAAGTAAATATGGATAAAGTAAAATAGAGGGGAGACAGCAAGAAGCAAGAGAGAGAGAGAGAGAGAGAGAGGGAGAGAGAGGAGAGAGAGAGAGAGGGAGAGCATTTTCAGGTTATGTCAACATCAAAATAAACCAGATATAAAATTCTGACAAACACCCTCACTAAAACTTTTTTTTTAAACATACCATCAATAAACATATCAAGTTAAATTACACAATGCCACAGAGCCTGATATAAAACAGTTTAAACAGCCCGCAAACAACAGCATCAATATTTGGAAGTGAGGCAAATTAGTTAAAACTCATTGAATACATTTCCAAGAGGCATGGTATATTGATTGAAAAAGGAGAACACTATTGTATGCATTTTAGATGATGATAAAATAAAGCACTATAAAATGTATAAAGTAATAAACCAAACATTTATATAAATAATATATTTCATATCTATCTATCTATATATATATATGGAATAGAGTTTGCATTTGGTCCCTACAAGCATGGTTTCCGTTTTATCTGCAGTTAGCTGTAACTTGTTCTATATCATCCAATTTTGGATATCTTGAAGGCAGTGGGCTATATTTGTAAAGAGAAAAGGCAGATTTTCAGGAGTGTCGATGCTTAGAACCTGAGTCATCTGCATAAAAATGATGGTTGATCTGATGGTGGTTAATTATATGTGACAGTGGAGCAGTGTAGAGGGTGAAAAGAACAGGGCCCAGAATAGATCCCTGTGGAACTCCACATTCCAGTCTGGCAGGTACTGACTGAATCTTGTTTACTGGACTGTCTGGAAACTGTCTGGAATTGGTCAGTAAGGTATGAACTAAACCAGGTAAGGGCTGTACCAGTAACACCAATGTTTTTTGAAGAGGGGAGAGAAGAATAGAGTAGTTAATAGTGTCAAAGGCTGCAGATAATTATGCCCTTTAGTGAGATCTTTAGGCCCTCTAGTATAACTCATAGGCCTATTCATCATCCACACAGTGCAAACATGCACTATTCACTTCTTGGTGAGCACCACTCACCTTGAGCACGTAGATCTATTCCAAACTGCTTTTGTCACTCTACCCTGTACTCTTGAACTCGAATACTAACACAGTAACAGTAGCCTCGCCTTTCAAGTACTAACTAGCTTTGATGCTGCCAGCGTTTTCAATAATTTGATATTATCATTGCCATGCAATCATTTCAGTTGGGCATATGGAACATTGTATTACATAATCAGATCAGCTGAATCTAGGCTGTACGCCTGTAGTCTATAGTATATGCATGAATAGACTCTAGCCTAGAAGTATAATTTGCTGAGTAAAGCACTAGGCCTAATTCATCTCGGTTTCGTTCAGAAAATACAATCGGCAAAATTCTGACACATGAAAGGCGATGATCGGCATCATTTCTTCATGCGGTAAACACACTTCACTAGGCTAGCCTATGTCGTATTAACTAGGCCTACACTTTTCTTTTCAGCTGTCGCTCACATTTCGCGAACGTGAGAAATCGGTACACTCGATTGCACAAGCAGTTGCCATTTGAATGTGTTGACCTGGTTGGACTTTAAGAGTAAACATTGAGTGCTACTGCACTCTTAGGATCCGGGCTAGGTCTACTGCACCCCTTTATGACCGGACGAGATTTAAAAAAAAATATTTAAAAAAAGAAAGAAAGAAAGAAAAGTAGACGATGAGTGGAATGACTGACACTGTCTTGTCTGCAGTGTTTCAGTTGGGTTGATGTTTGTGATTGCAAGGGGTAACAACTCTAGTGCAAAAACTGTTTTTATTCCCTCGTTGTTTTTATTCGATGCTTCCATGTGCCAATAAAGGGTAGACAGCTATCAATTGAATTTCTGTTCACAAGTAAATTCATATATAAACATCGATCTGCTATCAAAATTTAGTGCGCAAATACTTTTTTTTTATCCTATAAGAAGTAAATCAGTCAAACGCGTATGAAAAATTACATTTGTTTCGGTGAAGCAGAACCCTACCTACTCTATTGTGCTTCTACCCTTTTCCAAAAGTACACTGCAATTTATTTACATATAGTAAGCAAAACAATACTTCCAAGTAATAAGCAGAAGAATAAAGCTAATCCCAGGACTTTGTCACCCTACGTTACTCAATTTGGTTCCAAACATCAAGTGATTGGATCAGTTCATTTTCATTAACTTTGACCTGTAGCCTAACTCTAACCTTTGACACTGGCACTCCAACAAGGCAGAGATTCCACTACACTTCTTCCAGTTTCAGGTTCAGAGCAATGCATCAAACGCTCTCTGCAGTTCGGAACGCCGCAAAAGGGTGGTAAGTGAAACGACAGTGTTAGTTCGTTTGTACCACTTTATGATAACAGATTTCACGCAGAAAATTACTACCCGGTAACATTTAGAACTTGGTGACACGTACCAACCAAATCGCACTCGGCGCCTAAACCATGTCCTGCGATAGGCGCCTGAATTAAAAGTGTTATTCATGAAGACTGCAGAAAGGTTCAATGTTGATCTGTAGAGTGTATCAGATCGTTGAGAGTGTTGCAGACTTATTCAACATGTTGTCTGTGTATCAGATGTATTGTTGAGAGTGTTGCAGACTTATTCAACATGTTGTCATCCAAGTTGTATATTCTTTGTATAAGACATTAAACTTGATAAAAGAAAGACAATGTTATGTTTCATAGGGATTGAAGCAGGCAGCTATAATACCACTAACACAACTTCATGCAGAAAAAACAACAACCAAAAACATAGACTGAAATACAATACCACACCACACCACATGCACACCACACATGACACACACACACCACACCACACCACACTATACCACACCACACCACACCACACCACACACACACACACACACAGACTGACAGAGTCACACACAATCAGAGTATGCTGATGACATTGTTATTAATTTTTTTTTTAATGGATGAAGGTAAACTGACATGAAAAGAAAGACACCACTCTGAACTTTAAACTACATTAAGAAACTAATTGAAAGACACCATTCTGAACTTTAAACTACATTAAGAAACTAAATTGAAAGACACCATTCTGAACTTTAAACTACATTAAGAAACTAAATTGAAAGACACCATTCTAACTTTAAACTACATTAAGAAACTAAGTTGAAAGACACCATTCTGAACTTTAAACTACATTAAGAAACTAAATTGAAAGACACCATTCTAAACTTTAAACTACATTAAGAAACTAAACTGAAAGACACCATTCAGAACTTAAAACTACATTAAGAAACTTAATTGGTGTGAACTGAATAAAATGAGTTCATTTATAACAGGAAGAAAAAGGAATTTGCATACTGATACTGACTCGTCGGACCACCTATAAACAGATGGTCTGTATATTATAACAATGGTCTGTACATTATAACAAACAAGTAGGTACGGCTTTTGTTATACCAGCCCATATGACCGACAACAAGTATACTAGTTACTACTTGCATAAATTTCCATCTTTACTGCAGGGCTCTTGTAATATAATTAGTTCTCAATTGTTTTGGTTTGCTCCATTTGACAGATCTATTTGAAAATTATACTGTGTTGGTTCTAAATGTGTATGTTGCACATTGAATTCCCTAAGTGAAATCAGAATACTCTACTTGAAGTGGAAGTGATTGCTGAAATCAGATGTTGTTCATCTATTGCCGATGAAAGGCACTGGTGTTGTTTTCTGTTGCCTGCCTTCTCACCGTGGGATTATTGCTGATGAATTGGGGGATAGAGCTGCATGACAAGGAAGGAGTGCTCATGCAATGTTGAAGGATCACTTTTCATCACATGAGTCTTGCAAGAGGGTTCTGTACTTTTAAAGCATAAGTATCCTATGATAAAGTTGATAAAAGACTGCAAAATTGGGATGTCATTATGCTAAAAACTGCCTAAAGCCTAGTAAAGGAGGTTTGACAAAACCCTGATTCATGAACTTGAACTTGAAGCCTATTTTTTGCAAAGCCATCTGTGTTGGTTTCCAGACAAATCTCAAGTTTGGTCAGTAGATTTCTTGTACATATTGTTTGTGCAAAATATTGCAGTTTAATTAAACATACTGTGCATGTGTCACTGTATGGAAAACAAATGAGTGTCAGATATAGATCTGCTTTATTACTCATTGTCCTAAAACTGATGAAATCAGTCCTGTCACACTGAAAGATTGGTGTCTTTCAGAAGCATCTGTAACACTTAAATAAGCATCCTAAGCTACGAAAGTATGATCAATATACTTCTTTGCAGAGTTTCTGAAAGTCTGCTACACAGCCCAGTTGGAAGATCTATTGTCCTGTGACTGATTACTCTTTTCTGAAGGCAACATCATATGACTTCTGGAAACCTCTCCAAATGCCCTCAGCTCCCCCCCTCCTCCCCCCACTTTGCATACACATGTCTTGTTAGTTAATATAAAATAAAATAAAAGTTAATTGTAGAGTTGACTAGTCAAAGCTTTTGAAACGTGCTCTTGATTATATTAAATCCTGTAGTCCAGCACTATGCTAGTTACTTTGTTAGTAAAAATACTAACTATATTACTAAGCTGTTTAGTGCTTTCCTCCTCAGTTTTTTGTCCACAGTAATTTAGTACATAAGATGTTATAATCCACACACACACACAAACACACACACAACACGCACACACACGACACACACACACACACACTGGACACCACATATACACACACATACTCACACACACACACCACACCACATGCACACTCACACACCACACCACAGACACATGTGACATATGCACACACGCACACTCACTCTGCTTTTTCTCAGTTAAACTGGTCACGGTTGCTAAGTGACAATCTGGTGCTTTGCAGGAGAAAGCATGCTGGGGCTGTTTCCTTCGTTTGCCAGCAAGGTACACACACACACATACATGTATAATTATGTCTTCTGTTGTATCCAGCCTGTCTGTCTGTCTGTCTGTCAGTCTCTCTGTCTGTCAGTCTGTCTGTCTGTCTGTCCATGTTTGTCTGTCCATGTTTGTCTGTCTGTCTGTCCATGTTTGTCTCACTCTTAGTCAGTTAAGCGCTTTGATTTGTTTACTTGACAAGATTCAGTGCTATATAAATTCCAGACATTATTATTATTATTATTAGTGTCTCTCTGTTCATGTCTGTCTTTGTGTGTCTGTCTCAGTGAGTCAGTGATGATGTCTCGGTATGTGAGCGCTCACTGTCCGCAAGCTAAGGGTAATGAAGCAGCATTGAGCGTGGTTACCTCTTGGATGGGGGACGACCGTTCGTTCATGTGCCTTGGCTTCAGCACAATCCCCCAGTTCACCCAGCTGTAAATGGGTCCCTGCCTCATTAGGGACAGGGAAGGTAAAACAGCGATGGAGAGGAGATGGGCACCGCCCTCAAAATGCTGACCCTAGAGAAGTGAGGTCTCAGACACCTTGCTCCCCAACAACAGCATACTATCGGCTATGGGACACTTTGACCTTGACCTTGACCTTGACCAGGCAGTAGTGCTAAGGATGCATGCTGGGTATGCTCACGTCATCCATGCCACCAGCTGCAGCTGGGCTGTCCTTTCACAAAAGGAAGCGGGGGGGTAACTGTGTGCTGGAGATGGTCAGTTCTGCTTGCTGTTAGTGTTACACAGGGACTTCAGTCTCGGCTGCAGGACCTTCGGGGGCAGAGAGTGTAGCACAGGTCTGCTTGACCTCCTGGGGAAACAACCCTCCCTGGAATGGACAGGTCAGAACCTAGGGATTTCTTGGTCTTTGTGGAAACGCTCAGACAGCAACTGCTGTTGTCCGTTGTAGGAGCAAGAATGCGTTGTACTGCTGTTAAACACCTGACAAGTCAGGCCCAGCACATCTGACTTTGGCATGGGAGAGAATCGTCATCTTGTAAGTCTTTCTGGAAAAAAGGCAAGAGAATGGACCAAGAAGGCAGAAAATAGACCAGGAGGAAAAGGAACAAGTCAAGTCAAGTCAAAAACACTTTTTAATCATCCCATGAAGGGCAATTACAATACTGACAGGCAGGTTGATACTCATCAAATATATCAAAGACACAAAAGCTATATTTCATATTGGTTTTTAAATAAAATGTCACGACACACACACACACACCACACACACGCGCGCATGCGCACACACACGCAAACGCCCGCATGCACACACATCAATTGTGAACACAATTTTAAACCCATTGACTAGAAGACATAAAAACTTATTTTTACGCACGCATATACGCAGCACGTACACACGCACGTATGTGTGTGTGCGAACACGCACACCCACACCCACACCATACACCAATATATGAATTCAATGTTTTAAGACAGTTGATTAGAACACAGACTTATTTCACACACCCACGCACCCACCCACACACACACACACACACACAATTATGTATTGACTACACTCGTAACAATGACAATCAGGCAGATAATTTAGAGAAATGTAAAAACTAGGTGGTCAACATCATTGTGAATTCAGAATTCGAATGCTTACTGGCACAAAAGAATTTCTTTTTCTGTTAGTTTTGCTGATGGGAACACAGCAGAAACAAAGAGAGGAACAGAAAAGGGAATTCCTAGGACAATTTCCAGAAGGTGGGGATGCTGTTGACACTGACCGGTCCTCACCCGGTATTTCCACCGGGGAAGCAGGGACTGAACCCATGCCCTCAGTCAGTTCTGTGGCCTGTGGGTATTGAGGACACGGCAACCACTGACCACCCAGTGCACATGGCCAGACAACAGGCCAATGATTGTGTTGTCATGTAACACGACACTACACCTGTCCTTCCCTACTGCCCGCAGATTGTGAAGGCAAAACAAGCAGACCGATCAGTCAAAGCGCATTGAGAAATGTGCTATATAAATGCTATTCATTATTATTATTATTATTATTATTATTAAGCCTTAGATGAAATCAGGTAGACTTGGTTTTTATTATGATAAAAACAAACATTACAATATATATAGGTTGTAGAATGTTTGCAAAGCTTAAAGGCTTCATGATGTGAAAAAATAATCAAGCAACAAAAGTTTAATGAAACAGATAAGATAAATGGACACTACAATAACAATACTGTAGCATCTTTTTTTTTATACCCCACTTCTCCCGCCCACCCCCCACCCCCATCCCCCAATGTGTGCGTGAATGTGTGGATGTGTATTGTGGGTGTGTAGTTTTATGGGTGTGTTGTGTAGAGTGCGTGTGCGCGCGCGTGCATGTGTGTATGTGTGCGTGTGCATGCATACATACATAATGCATGTCTGTGTGCTGCAAATGGTAGATCTGTTGAATAATTTGATTAATAATACAAAAAGAGTTAAGTATTTTTAATAGATTATATTATGCTATGAAATTCTTTATGCAAACATGAATAAATGACTAAACAAAGAAATACATATATGTTCCTTTAGGAGGGACGGTGGCAGGATGGTTAAGACGTTTGCCTGCCAACAAGTAATCCATGAGGTTCTGGGTTTGATTCCCAGCCTCGCCCTTTCTTCCCAGTTTGACAAAAAAATCGAACTGAATGTCGAAGTCCTTCGGATGAGACTATAAACCAAGCCCCGTGTGCGAACGAATGCAGAACATCTTGCGCACATGTTAAATCCTGTTCTGCTTTTCGAAAGAGTAGGCCATTGTGTGCCGGTGGGAACAGATGACAGGCTTTGCAGGGCCGCATGCACTCAGGGACTGGATGTAAAAAAAAATAATAAAAAGCACATGGGTGATTGTTCCATTATCTTCGGGGGGAAAAAAAGTCATCTGAGCACTTTGATTTGTTGCTTTACAAGATTCAGCGCTATATAAATTCCATACATTATTATTATTATAAATAAATCATAAGGTTTTGCCAGTGATGGCAGTGTCACAATTCATCATCCTCAATGTTATTGTTACACTCTCATTGGTTTTTTCCAGGTTTCTTTTCTACGTCTGTGCCCTGCTATGGTATCAAGCCTACTGAATATGCATATGAGGCAAGTTTGTTGTTGTTGTTGTTGCTGGAGGTTTTTGTCGTTAGTTCCATTGGTATGCTCTGTGTATTTGTAGTATCAGTTTGTTGTCGTTGTTGTTAATAATTCCATTGGTATGCTCTGTGTATTTGTAAGACAAGTTTGTTGTTATTGTTAGTTCCATTGGTATGCTCTGTGTATTTGTAGTATCAGTTTGTTGTCGTTGTTGTTAACAATTCCATTGGTATGCTGTGTGCAATATCTACATGTATATATATATATATATATATGTGTGTGTGTGTTTCCACTGCAGATGAATGGTGTGTGCATGTTGTTGAAGTCCTCGTCTTCATGTAAAGGCCTGGCTGGTCTCAGCCTGAAGTCTCACCATCTTTTGGTGTTTTTGTGTTATGTTTGTTTGGGGGTTTTTTTTTTTGTTTTTTTTCTGAAATGCCTGCATTCACTTTGTAAAAAGTTTGTTGGGGGGGGGGGGGGGGGGGGGGGTGCGCGCATGTGTGTGTGTTGATTTTTTTGGGGGGTGGGGGGTGAAATCTCTCATCACCATGGATTCCTTTATATATGTGTACTGATTATGTGGTATTTACAGAGACATTTTTTTGGTCACATGTCCAAAAGACTAGCAACCAGGCCACCTATCAACGTTGACAGTATCAGAGATCACAAATTTATGTCATTTGTAATAGTGTGCTTCTAAAGACATTCCTTTTGTCTTTTTAATGACTGTTTTGTTTGGTTTGCATATGGTGAGGGTCTGTATTGCAAAAGTGTAATTTATCTATTGAACAAAAAGAATTTCCAAAACAACTCTCTCTCTCACACACATTCACACAACACACACACAACACACATACACACACACACACACACACACACACACACACACACATACACACACAACACACATACACGCACACACACACATACACACACACACACATACACACGCAACACACATACACACACACACATACACACACACACATACACACACACACACTGAAAGTTAACTCTGCTATGCCCTTCCTCACTGACATACTATGTATACAATAAACTCACGGCAGGTGCCTGTGGCACACCCCTCTGCTTTACCTGACCACAACTTCTCCATTGGTAAGCTGGCAGTTATAATATTATGTAATAATAATAATGATTTGTGGAATTTCTATAGCGCTGAATCTTGTAAAACAAACATATTGAAGCGCTTGCACTCAAATCATTTACACACGTGCAACTTTCCTCAGATATAATGAATAGCATATTTCAAATTTATGCACGCGTGTGTGCACACAAACGCAAACAAACACACACACACACACATCTGCGAACACACTTAGGGACTGTAGATAGTTGTGAGAATATAAATATATGTTCATTAAAGAGAGAGAGAGAGATGTTGGTTTGAATGCGGGTGTGTCCTTATCACCAAGTAGTGAATGGACATTAAACAAAAACAAACAAAACAACAAACTTAGGAGATGAAGGATGCTGTAGAAAAGTAGGAGCAGATATGAGGGGAAAGTGTCAGATAGGAAATAAGTGCGTTTTGAGGCTGGATTTGAAGGTACCAAGTGAAGGCTTTTGGCGAAGTGAAAGAGGGAGGTCATTCCAGGTGGATGGACCAGAATCAGAGAAAGAGCAACGGCCAACAGTGGTTTGCTTGAATCTGGGTGTTCGAAAGCACAAAGTATCTGCGGCTGAAGGAAGGGAATGGGATGGAGTGTACAGGTGAAGACAGCTATAGCGATAAGAGGGTGCAGATTTGTGGAGACATTTGAAACAGAGGGTATTGATCTTATACTCCAGTCTTTGTGAGACAGGCAGCCAGTGCAGAGATCACAGAAGAGGAGTGGTGTGTTCAGATTTTTTCTTTCTTAGGACCAGTCGAGCTGCAGAGTTTTGTATGCTTTGAAGAGAGTGGATGGATGATGCTGGTGGGCCAGCCAAAAGAGAATTACAGTAGTCTAAGCGTGAAAGAAAGAGAGATGTGACAAGCTTGGAAGTTGTAGACAGGACAGAGAAACCTGTGCATTGCCTGCTGCACGTCACTCTCATAGGGCTGCCTTCACTCTCATAGGGCTACCCTCACTCATAGGGCTGCCATCACTCTCATAGGGCTGCCATCACTCTCATAGGGCTACCATCACTCTCATAGGGCACTCTCATAGGGCTACCCTCACTCTCATAGGGCTACCCTCACTCTCATAGGGCTACCATCACTCTCATAGGGCACTCTCATAGGGCTACCCTCACTCTCATAGGGCTACCCTCACTCTCATAGGGCTACCCTCACTCTCATAGGGCTACCCTCACTCTCATAGGGCTGCCATCACTCTTATAGGGCTGCCCTCACTCTCATAGGGCTACCATCACTCTCATAGTCATAGGGCTGCCATCACTCTCATAGGGCTTCCCTCACTCTCATAGGGCTACCCTCACTCTCATAGTCATAGGGCTGCCATCACTCTCATAGGGCTGCCATCACTCTCATAGTCATAGGGCTGCCCTCACTCTCATAGGGCTACCCTCACTCTCATAGGGCTACCCTCACTCTCATAGTCATAGGGCTGCCATCACTCTCATAGGGCTTCCCTCACTCTCATAGGGCTACCCTCACTCTCATAGTCATAGGGCTGCCATCACTCTCATAGGGCTGCCCTCACTCTCATAGGGCTGCCATCACTCTCATAGGGCTTCCCTCACTCTCATAGGGCTTCCCTCACTCTCATAGGGCTACCCTCACTCTCATAGGGCTACCCTCACTCTCATAGGGCTTCCCTCACTCTCATAGGGCTACCCTCACTCTCATAGTCATAGGGCTGCCATCACTCTCATAGGGCTGCCCTCACTCTCATAGGGCTGCCATCACTCTCATAGGGCTGCCCTCACTCTCATAGGGCTACCATCACTCTTATAGGGCTGCCCTCACTCTCATAGGGCTACCATCACTCTCATAGTCATAGGGCTGCCCTCACTCTCATAGGGCTACCATCACTCTCATAGGGCTACCATCACTCTCATAGTCATAGGGCTGCCATCACTCTCATAGGGCTGCCCTCACTCTCATAGGGCTGCCATCACTCTCATAGGGCTACCATCACTCTCATAGGGCTGCCATCACTCTCATAGGGCTGCCCTCACTCTCATAGGGCTGCCCTCACTCTCATAGGGCTACCCTCACTCTCATAGGGCTGCCATCACTCTTATAGGGCTGCCATCACTCTCATAGGGCTGCCATCACTCTCATAGGGCTACCATCACTCTCATAGGGCTGCTCCTCTCACACTTCCTCTTCTGCTGGATCCCAAGTCTGCATGCTGTGATCCCCCCCCCCCCCCCCCCCCCCCCCCCCCCCCCCCCCCCCCCCCCCCCCCCCCCCCCCCTGTCCCCTCTCCCCCCCCCCCATCCCCTTCCCCCATTTTTTTGTTTTAGGGGCTCCTCCTTTAGTGTTGGATGGTCAGGCTCTTTTGTTTTGTGTTGTTTTGTTGTTGTTTTGTTGTGTTGTGTTTTTGTTGTGTTTTGTGTTGTGTTGTGTTGTTTTCACTCAGTCACGCAGCTGCAGTGTTCTGTCGTTGTATAGTTGGTCACTGTAAACAAACCTCAAAGAGAAGTCGGCTATTCGTTTCAAGTCCTTCAGAGGAGACTATAAACTGAGGTCCACACAAAACATCTTGCGCACACGTTAAAACCTGTTCCACTTTTCAGAAGAGTAGGCCAATGTGTGCTGGTGGGAACAGATGACAAAATCTACAAAACTACATACACACTTGGACTGGATAAAAAAAAAAAAAAACTCATGTGTGCATTATTCTCGAAATAAAAGAATAAAATAAATACCACTTTGAGTCACGGCAGATTTCTCTGCGTGAAATTCCAGCTGCTCTCCCCGGGGAGAGCGCGTCGCCACAAGAGCAGCGCCACCCTTTATTTTGTGTTTTTTTTTATTTTCCTGTCTGCAACTGTATTGTTTCCCTATCAGAGTGGCGTTTTCTACAGAAATTTGGCAGGGAGAACTCTCTTGTTGTCCTGGGTTCTTTTACGTGTGCTAAATAATGTTGTATTAACACACAGGACCTTGGCTTATCATCTCATCCGAAAGACTGGCACCCAAACCACCACTCATGGTCTAATGGATGGAGGAAAAGTTTTGGGTCCAAACAGGGATCGAACTAGCGCGCACCTCCGACCTGGACTGTAGGCAGGCGTGTTGCCTGTAGAGCAGCGATCCTCTGTGTGATGCTGACTGATCCACTGTGTGATGCTGACTGATCCACTGTGTGATGCTGACTGCTCATGGCACAGAGAGCAGTGATCCACTGTGTGATGCTGACTGATCCACTGTGTGATGCTGACTGATCCACTGTGTGGTGCTGACTGATCCACTGTGTGATGCTGACTGATCCACTGTGTGATGCCGACTGACTGATCCACTGTGTGATGCTGACTGATCCACTGTGTGATGCTGACTGATCCACTGTGTGATGCTGACTGCTCATGGCACATAGAGCAGTGATCCACTGTGTGATGCTGACTGATCCACTGTGTGATGCTGACTGCTCCACTGTGTGATGCTGACTGCTCCACTGTGTGATGCTGACTGCTCCACTGTGTGATGCTGACTGCTCCACTGTGTGATGCTGACTGATCCACTGTGTGATGCTGACTGATCCACTGTGTGATGCTGACTGCTCATGGCACATAGAGCAGCGATCCACTGTGTGGTGCTGACTGATCCACTGTGTGATGCTGACTGATCCACTGTGTGATGCTGACTGCTCATGGCACATAGAGCAGCGATCCACTGTGTGATGCTGACTGCTCCACTGTGTGATGCTGACTGATCCACTGTGTGATGCTGACTGATCCACTGTGTGATGCTGACTGATCCTCTGTGTGATGCTGACTGATCCTCTGTGTGATGCTGACTGCTCCACTGTGTGATGCTGACTGCTCCACTGTGTGATGCTGACTGCTCCACTGTGTGATGCTGACTGCTCCACTGTGTGATGCTGACTGATCCTCTGTGTGATGCTGACTGATCCTCTGTGTGATGCTGACTGATCCTCTGTGTGATGCTGACAGCTCATGGCACATGGGGAAGAAACACGTGGGGAAGAAACACCACGTGGGGAAGAAACACGTGGGGAAGAAACACGTGGGGAAGAAACACGTGGGGAAGAAACACCACGTGGGGAAGAAACACGTGGGGAAGAAACACGTGGGGAAGAAACACGTGGGGAAGAAACACCACGTGGGGAAGAAACACGTGGGGAAGAAACACCACGTGGGGAAGAAACACGTGGGGAAGAAACACCACGTGGGGAAGAAACACGTGGGGAAGAAACACATGGGGAAGAAACACCACGTGGGGAAGAAACACATGGGGAAGAAACACCACGTGGGGAAGAAACACGTGGGGAAGAAACACGTGTGGAAACACATGGGGAAGAAACACGTGGGGAAGAAACACGTGGGGAAGAAACACCACGTGGGGAAGAAACACCACGTGGGGAAGAAACACGTGGGGAAGAAACACGTGGGGAAGAAACACGTGTGGAAACACATGGGGAAGAAACACGTGGGGAAGAAACACGTGGGGAAGAAACACATGGGGAAGGGAAGAAACACGTGGGGAAGAAACACGTGGGGAAGAAACACGTGGGGAAGAAACACGTGGGGAAGAAACACATGGGGAAGAAACACGTGGGGAAGAAACACGTGGGGGGAAGAAACACGTGGGGAAGAAACACGTGGGGAAGAAACACGTGGGGAAGAAGAAACACGTGGGGAAGAAACACGTGGGGAAGAAACACGTGTGGAAACACATGGGGAAGAAACACGTGGGGAAGAAACACGTGGGGAAGAAACACATGGGGAAGGGAAGAAACACGTGGGGAAGAAACACGTGGGGAAGAAACACGTGGGGAAGAAACACGTGGGGAAGAAACACGTGGGGAAGAAACACGTGGGGGGAAGAAACACGTGGGGAAGAAACACGTGGGGAAGAAACACGTGGGGAAGAAGAAACACGTGGGGAAGAAGAAACACGTGGGGAAGAAACACGTGGGGAAGAAACACGTGGGGAAGAAACACAGGTGTGACTTGCCTCCACAGAGTGAGTCACAGTGCAGTGGAGGTCAGTTTGCAGTTGTTTATATGGTTTTAGTCTGCAATGAAAATGATTCTCAGTACAATAACCACAAAACCAACAACAAAAACAACAAAAACCCCAAACAACACCACCACCCCCCCAAAAAACCCCCCCAAAAAAAACCCACCCCAAACCCACCCAACAACAACAACAAAAAACCAACAACAACAAAAACAGACAAAAAAACAAAACGCCACACAAAACAGATAGAAAATCAGACAATTCTAAGTAAAGTTATGACAAGTTGAGACGGTAGACTGCAGGAAGTGACTCAACGAGAAATGGATGGATAGATGTTGCATCAACAGAGGTGGTCAGTTGCCCATTGTTGCTTCCGGCTTGGAGTCCAGCATTTCCATTCCTAGTAACTTTCCATAGAATTGTGCGATTTTCAATCTTTCTTTTTTCGTTTTGTGTGTGTTGATTTTGTTTGTTGTTGTTTTACTGAAAAGCCTTTTAAACAAAAGGTTGTTTTTTTTATTGCAGATGGATAACATGTTGACAATTAAAAATGATAACATGTTGACAACTAAAAATGATAAACATGATAACATGTTGACAACTAAAAATGATAAACATGATAACATGTTGACAACTAAAAATGCTAAACATGATAACATGTTGACAACTAAAAATGATAAACATGATAACGTGTTGACAACTAACAATGATAAACATGATAACATGTTGACAACTAGAAATGATAACATGTTGACAACTAAAACTGATAACATGTTGACAACTAAAAATGATAAACATGATAACATGTTGACAACTAACAATGATAAACATGATAACATGTTGACAACTAACAATGATAAACATGATAACATGTTGACAACTAACAATGATAAACATGATAACATGTTGACAACTAACAATGATAACATGTTGACAACTAACAATGATAAACATGATAACATGTTGACAACTAGAAATGATAACATGTTGACAACTAGAAATACGTAGAAGAACGTGAAAGTACGTGAAAGATGTAAACTGTATTTGTGGGGAGAAGATTACCAATAGTCATGTTATTTTTGATTGTGGACATTTAAAAGCCTTTTTACCTGCTATACCAGGTTTATCACTGGATCAGATTTTGTCTGAACCATCGTTACTGTTGAACATTGTGTTAGGATTGATAAGAAGTCGATAATTCAGTTTTTGTAGTATGTTAAAGTTAGTTTTTAAGTACTGTTAATTGACACTTTTTGTTATTGTTTGCATTCTCTTGTTTATATTACTTCTTCCCGTCTAAAATCACTAAATGTGAATAGACGTTAAACTGAAGAACACACACAACTAGAAATGATAACATGTTGACAACTAAAACTGATAACATGTTGACAACTAACACTGGACCCCTCCCCTGTGCAGTGTGGCTCATGTTGTGGTGGAAGGTCACACAGTCTAGCTGGGTGACAGCCCCCACCTCCCTTCAGCATAGTCTGGGGAATGTGCAACAGCAGCAACAACACCATCAGCAGCAACAACAACAACACCATCAGCAACAACACCATTTGTTTGTGTGTGTGTTTCAGGTGTTCTCGTCCAACGTTCGCTGTGGCCTGGGCGTGACGTCTGAGGTTGGGCTGGTAAGTCAGAGTTCCGTCATACTGAGAGAGAGAGACAGAGAGAGAGAGACAGACAGAGAGAGAGAGAGAGAGAAGACGGGTGTATGGCACGGCAGAAAGGAGCAAGGGAAAAGTGGCTGTGGCATGACATAGCCCCTGTTTCCCTGATAGCAGGGCCTCACTGTCTGACCTGGTGTGTGGGGACAGGAGCGCTGCGCAGACAAAAAGAGATCTGCCCACACACGGCGGTGCTCCCTCACCGACACGCTAACATGCAGACATGCAAATGACTGATCGGCTGAAGAGTGTGAAAAAGTAGTGTGTGTTAAATATAGGGAGGCACCCGCTGATGGGGGGTTTACTCCTGGAGTGAACTTCAGTACCGACTCCACACACCCCCCCCCCTTCCCCCCCCCCCCCCCCCCAAAGTTGTTCGGATGAGTCTGTCAACCAAAGCTCCGCGTGTGGACACCTGCAGAACATTGTGCACACATGGAAAACTTGTTCTGCCTTTCAGAAGAGTAGACCATTTCGTGCTGGTAGGAGCAGAGGACACACTTGTGAAGAGCACATGCACACAG
The DNA here is from genome assembly GCA_028751875.1 of Rapana venosa. Taxonomy (NCBI): domain Eukaryota; kingdom Metazoa; phylum Mollusca; class Gastropoda; order Neogastropoda; family Muricidae; genus Rapana; species Rapana venosa. The sequence continues at coordinate 39,718,875 of CM054166.1, forward strand.
GGGGGCTGTTTTTGTGTGTGTAGCCGCCACCCTTGAAGTTGGAATGCATCTAGCCAAGTGGCTGGTACAGGCAGCAGCACAGGCCAGGTGTCTTCAGCCTGAAGCTGTGGAGGAGGAGGAGGAGAACAAGTGTCACAACAAGTGCTGGTACAGGCAGCAGCCTAGGCCAGGTGTCTTCAGCCTGAAGCTGTGGAGGAGGAGGAGGAGAACAAGTGTCACAACAAGTGCTGGTACAGGCAGCAGCACAGGCCAGGTGTCTTCAGTCTGAAGCTGTGGAGGAGGAGGAGGAGAACAAGTGTCACAACAAGTGCTGGTACAGGCAGCAGCACAGGCCAGGTGTCTTCAGCCTGAAGCTGTGGAGGAGGAGGAGGAGAACAAGTGTCACAACAAGTGCTGGTACAGGCAGCAGCACAGGCCAGGTGTCTTCAGCCTGAAGCTGTGGAGGAGGAGGAGGAGAACAAGTGTCACAACAAGTGCTGGTACAGCAGCAGCACAGGCCAGGTGTCTTCAGCCTGAAGCTGTGGAGGAGGAGGAGGAGAACAAGTGTCACAACAAGTGCTGGTACAGGCAGCAGCACAGGCCAGGTGTCTTCAGCCTGAAGCTGTGGAGGAGGAGGAGGAGAACAAGTGTCACAACAAGTGCTGGTACAGGCAGCAGCACAGGCCAGGTGTCTTCACTGCTGCAGCTGTGGCTGAAGAGGAGGAGGAGGAGAACAACAAGTGTCACAACAACAACAAGTGTCACAACAACAAGTGTCACAACAACAAGTGTCACAACAACAAGTGTCACAACAAGTGGGCGTGGCGAGCGCTGTGACTGGAGGGTGTTGATGGAGAAGTGTGGGGCAGCAGGAAGGAAGGAAGGAAGGAAGGAAGGAAGAAAGGAAGGAAGAAAGGAAAGGGAAGGAAGGAAGAAAGGAAGGAAGGAAGGAAGCCCTGTCCACAGCTTTAGCTCTGGAAACAGGCAATTAACTATCAGTCCCGAAAGAAAAGTGACATCATGTTGTTGTTCTTTTATATGGCAGACAAAGCCGACTGCTCAGGTGATGTTATGCAGGAGTACAATGCGTGAAGAAACCAGTATTTACAGAACTCAGCTTCGAAAAGATCAGATACCTAACCATCTGTCTCGTGTGAAAAAGCATACTACATTCATGCGCCTGTGTGCAGCTGCTTCCTGAGTTAGGGACACATATTTATGACAACATTAATATCGGCAGCCTTTCTGAACACGTCATCTCTGTTCATGGGGAAATGAAATATGTTGATACTCTTATGGAGTGCTTCCATAATGAAACTAACTCCTTGTTTTGCAACTCTTTCAAGGGACAATTAATGATCTCTGATATTTTCTGTTATAGACCAGTAAAAACCCAGGATAAAGATATCAACTTTAAAAAGAATCGACATTGTTTCTAAATTTCATACTGAATGTATAATGGTTAACAGGAAAATTGTAATTTGCATGATATGTATTGATTTTTATTTTTTATGTAAACAGTGTTTTTTAAAGTTTCAGTGCAGATGTCATTATGGCTATAGAAAGGGTTGTAAGGGGAGGGGGGGAGGATGGGGGATTGATCTTAGAACCTGACGGCACGGGTCTGAGCCGCCACTGAGCTTTCTTCTTCTTCTTCTTTTAAAAATTCTGTTAGTCTTTCATTTCGCTGAAGCGAAGGAGCAAAACCAAGGAAAGCTAGTACAGTGTCTGACATTGTTAGACACACTGTTAGCTTTGCTGTGATGGCACTGTAGCTTGTGTCTGTCTGTCTGTCTGTCTGTCTGTCCCCACGCACAGGACTGCAAGCAGCTGAAGGTCGGCCATGTCTGTGTCATGACCGACAGGAAGCTGGCCACGATGACTCCTGTCAAGGTGACCTTGGAGTCCTTAGAGCAGGCAGGAGTCACCTACCAGGTGTACGACAACGTGCGCATCCAGCCTTCCGACGCCAGGTCTGTCAGTGCCTGCTGCTGCTGCTGCTTCTCTTTGTGCTGCTGCTGCTGCTGCTGCTGCTTCTCTTTGTGCTGCTGCTGCTGCTGCTGCTGCTGCTTCTCTTTGTGCTGCTGCTGCTGCTGCTGCTGCTTCTCTTTGTGCTGCTGCTGCTGCTGCTTCTCTTTGTGATGCTGCTGCTGCTACTGTTGCTGTTGCTGCTGCTGTTGCTGCTGCTGCCTCATCTTCCGAGGCATTGCTCTCTCTGCTGTTCCCATGCTGCTCTACTAGATTACAGGAGAGTTTGAATGATTGATGAGTTGGTTGGCAGGTTGGTTGGTTGGCGGGTTGGTTGGTTGGTTGGTTGGCGGGTTGGTTGGTTGGTTGGCTGGCTGGCGGGTTGGTTGGTTGGTTGGCTGGATGGCGAGTTGGTTGGTTGGTTGGCTGGATGGCGGGTTGGTTGGCGGGTTGGTTGGCGGGTTGGTTGGTTGGTTGGAGGAGGGCTAGCTGCAGTCTGTGGATGTGTTGTGTGTGTTGCAGTTTGAAGGACGCCATCAGGTTTGCCAGGGAAGGAGAGTTTGAGGCGTTCGTTGCTGTGGGCGGGGGCTCGGTGCAGGACACATGCAAAGTGGCCAACCTGTACGCC
>CM054166.1:39731449-39761449 GCA_028751875.1 Rapana venosa
TCCTCTGCGTTCTAATCTCTGTTTCCAATTGCCAAATCTTTTAGTAGCATCATCACTGTTCTCAGCTACCAGTACTAAGTCATCAGTATACAACAGTTCCCAGATCTCTTCTGGCCTCTCCACTTCCCAGGATATTTCATTCATCATGAGGATTAAGAGCAGAGGGCTCAATGCGGATCCTTGGTGCACTCCTACTTTTATCTCAAAGCTTTCTGACGTCCCAATTATAGTTTTCACTTTTGATCTGGAGTTCTTGTACAAAGTCATAACCATTGAGATGGTGTGCTCCGGTACACCTTGTTTCCTCAAGGCCCATTGGATTGCCTTTCTGGGTACTCTATCAAAAGCTTTTTCCAGGTCAACAAAGATGTGTGTCAAGCTCTTTTTCTTCTCCATATACTTTTCCTGCAGTTGTTTCACAATAAATATTGCATCTATGGTTGATTTGCCAGTCTGGAATCCAAACTGTTTTTCATCAATATTGCACAGGCTCTTCAGTCTTCTTTCCAATACTTTTCCCCAGATGTTCATGCCATGTTCCAGAAGCCTGATTCCTCTGTATTTTCCACATACTAGTGCATCTCCTTTACCCTTGAAAATGGGAACAGTAATACTGTCTTCCCATTCTTTGAAATTTGTTCTGTCCGCTGTATCTTCTGACATATTTTCGTAAGTTGTTTTACTCCTTCCTCTCCTGCTGCTTGTATCATTTCTGTCACCACTCCTGATGGCCCCGTGGCTTTTCTCTTTTTCATAGTTTGAATTGCTCTTCTGATTTCATCTTCAGTCACTTCTTGTACAGGTCCTTCAACTTTCTCCACTTCCTCGATTGCATGAGGATTCTCAATATTTAGCAGATCATGAAAGTAATCCTTCCATCTCTGCAGAATATTTTGCTTCTTAATCATATTTCCAGACTCATTTTTACAAATTTTGCTACATTGATGTCTTTCCGTTCTTTCCACATCTGCCGTGCAATTCGAAACATCTTATGCTGACCTTCAGTTGTATCAAGTCCAACACACCATTCGTTCCACGCTTTTTCTTTAGCTTGGGCTACAGCTTTTGTGGCTTCTTTTGATTTCCTCCTGTGTATCTCCCTGTCCTCAAACATGTTCATGTTTCAGTCACATCTCATATGTATTTTTTGTTTTAAATTTACATATATATATATATTTGTTTATTCATATACATACATACATACATAATAAAAAAGGTAAAGGAGTCCCATAACCTATAAGGTCGTAGGAGAGCGAGGCGTCAAAGACCTCACTTCTCTAGGGCCAGCATATTGAGGGCGGTGCCCATCTCCTCTCCCGCGCTGCTTTACCTTCCCTGACCCTAAAGAGGGCAGGTACCCATTTACAGCTGGGGGAACTGGGGGAACTGTACTGAAGCCAAGGCGCGCAAACGGTCACCCATCCAACTGGTAACCACGTTCGACGCTGCTTAACTTGGCTGGGGGAAAGCGAGTACTCCGACCACTGAGCTATCCCGTCCCCACATACATAATACCAGCCATAAAAGAAGTGTTGACGTGTTACTGTTTCAGTCACGCTATGGGGTGTCCCATCGCTGTAAAGTGTTGACGTGTTTCAGTCACGCTATGGGGTGTCCCATCGCTGTAAAGTGTTGACGTGTTAATGTTTCAGTCATGCTATGGGGTGTCCCATCGCTGTAAAGTGTTGACATGTTAATGTTTCAGTCATGCTATGGGGTGTCCCATCGCTGTAAAGTGTTGACGTGTTTCAGTCACGCTATGGGGTGTCCCATCGCTGTAAAGTGTTGACATGTTTCAGTCACGCTATGGGGTGTCCCATCGCTGTAAAGTGTTGACGTGTTTCAGTCATGCTATGGGGTGTCCCATCGCTGTAAAGTGTTGACGTGTTTCAGTCATGCTATGGGGTGTCCCATCGCTGTAAAGTGTTGACATGTTTCAGTCACGCTATGGGGTGTCCCATCGCTGTAAAGTGTTGACGTGTTGACATGTTTCAGTCACGCTATGGGGTGTCCCATCGCTGTAAAGTGTTGACATGTTTCAGTCACGCTATGGGGTGTCCCATCGCTGTAAAGTGTTGACGTGTTTCAGTCACGCTATGGGGTGTCCCATCGCCTCGCTGGCCACAGGCTACGTCTCGGAGGACTATGACCCAGCCCGCCCCATGGTGGTGAGTGAGGAATCCACTAGCGTGCAGCTTTTAAACACAAAGAGTGTTGGTCGTTGCTTGGGGGGGGCCCTAAGTTCAGAGTGGGATCTTTGTCAAACTGGGGGTGGTGTTCCTGACATCTTCTTCAGTTGGCCTAACTTTGTAACGAAGGCAGGAAGGAAGGCAGGCAGAGCCATGATTCCCTGCCCAGTTTGGGTGATCCCCCCTAGACTGTTTAGCTGGAGAACGCCTCACAGCACTTGCTGACAAGTCCGTCATGACTTCTCTGCATCTTTCTTGTCTCCCCTTCCTTGGCTAGCACAGCACGGCCCGCCCAAGGTGAGGGAGTGTACACCTGCCCCTTTGCCCTCCGTTAAGACAGCCAGCCACACTCCAGCCTTGGGGGCTCAAAGCTCCACAGTCTGAAGAAGGAGGAGGACGGAGCATTTGTCTGCCCCAGTGGTATGAATAAGAAGGGTGAAGACAATACCGATGCAGGAAAGAAAGAGCTAGAATTTGAACAAGGGAAGAAAGAAGTGGTAAACAAATTCTGCTACCTGGGAGAGATGATGAGCTGCAAAGCAAAATCTGAGTTGGCTGTCAGAACCAGGATTGCAAGTGCTTGGAAGAAATGGAAAGAATTGGCAAGTCTGCTTGGAAATCAGAAAATCCCACTGGAGAGCACTGTCTGATATATAAGGCCTGCATTAGACCTGTTCTCCTGTATGGCTCGGAGACGTGGGTTTTCACAAAAACCGTCCAACGTTTGTTGAAGAGCTGTGAAAACCGAATGCTACGCTACATGACAAAGATCAAATGGGAAGACAGGATCACGAATGAAGAATTATGTCTGTGTTTGTGTGTTGTTGTGTCATTATGGGCACGAAGGCCTGTGGCAGGTCCTCAGAATGTTTGGCATTGAAGAAGGACTAGTGCAAACCATTCAAGCACTACACAACACCACCAGCAGTGCAGTCCTTCTGAACAATCAGGTCGGAGACTACTTCAAAACCACAGTTGGGGTCCGACAAGGACGCCTGTTATCTCCAGTCCTGTTTAATCTGTTCTTGGAAAACATCATGAGAGAGACCCTCCATGACTTCCACTCTACCATCTCCATTGGCGGCAGACCCCTCAACAACTTACGGTTTGCCGATGACATTGACCTCATGGGCGGAAGTAACACAGAGCTGCAAGATCTTACGACCAGACTTGAGAACAGAGCTGGAGCATATGGGATGGAGGTGAGCTCGGAGAAAAGTAAAGTACTTGTCAACAGCACGAGCAACGCCACTGCTAAAATTTACATGAACGGCCAGCAACTGGAGGAGGTAGACGCTTTTAAATACCTTGGCGCTACACTCACAAAGGACGGGCGATCAACGACAGAAATCAAAGTCAGACTAGCCATGGCAACATCTTCCATGACAAAACTCACCACCATATGGAAAAGTAAAGAGATCAGTTTCCCAATCAAACTAAAGCTCTACAAAGCCCTAATTCAGACTATCCTGCTGTACGGAAGTGAAACCTGGACATTGACTGCTGAAACAGCAAAGCGAATCCAGTCATTTGAAACAAAATGCCATAGAAAACTGCTGGGCATATCCTGGAGAGAATGAAAGACCAATGAATTTGTCAAGAGTCAAATAACACGGCTGGCAGGTCCACAGGAACCCCTTCTCACCATCGTCAAGAAGAAAAGGCTGACATGGTTCGGCCACGTCACCCGCCACAACACTCTGCCAAAAACAGTACTGCAGGGAACACTCGAAGGTGGTAGAAAGAGGGGAAGACAGAACAAGTCGTGGATGGACAACATCAGAGAATGGACCAGGATGAATGTCTCGGCACTACTGCGCAGAGCCGAGGACCGAGATGGATGGAGGAGGCTTACCACGGCATCGTCTTTCGTGTCTCCTTCACGACCACCAAGGTCACGGGACTGATGATGATGATGATGTGTCATTATGTCAGTGATTTTGTGTGTTGTAGTGTCATTATGTCGGTGATAAGTGTGTTGTAGTGTCATTATGTCGGTGACGTGTGTGTGTGTTGTAGTGTCATTATGTTGGTGACATGTGTGTGTTGTAGTGTCATTATGTCGGTGACGTGTGTGTGTGTAGTGTCATTATGTCGGTGACGTGTGTGTTGTAGTGTCATTATGTCGGTGACGTGTGTGTGTTGTAGTGTCATTATGTCGGTGACGTGTGTGTGTGTTGTAGTGTCATTATGTCGGTGACGTGTGTGTTGTGTGTTGTATTTGTCATTATGTCGGTGACGTGTGTGTGTGTTGTAGTGTCATTATGTCGGTGACGTGTGTGTGTGTTGTAGTGTCATTATGTCAGTGACGTGTGTGTGTGTTGTAGTGTCATTATGTGGTGACGTGTGTGTGTGTTGTAGTGTCATTATGTCGGTGACGTGTGTGTGTGTTGTAGTGTCATTATGTCGGTGACGTGTGTGTTGTAGTGTCATTAAGTCGGTGACGTGTGTTGCATGTTGTAGTGTCATTATGTCAGTGACATGTGTGTGTTGTAGTGTCATTATGTTGGTGACATGTTGTGTCATGTCAGTGACGTGTGTGTGTGTTGCAGCCTCAGGGGCTGTCGGTGGGCCTGGTTGCTCCAGCTGTCTTCACCTTCACTGCTTCAGCGCTGCCAGAACGACACCTGGACATCGCCCGCTGTCTGGGTCAGTTCCTAGCCTCTGGCTGTGTGGCGTGGCTGTGTGTGTGTGTGAGTGTGTGTGTGTCTCTGTGTGTTTGTGAATGTGTGTGTGTCTGTGTGTGTGTTTGTGAGTGTGTCTGTGTGTTTGTGAATGTGTGTGTGTTTGTGAGTGTGTGTGTCTCTGTGTGTGTGTCTGTGTGTGTGTCTAAGTGTATATGTGTGTGTGTCTGTGTGTGTGTGTGTCTATGTGTGTGTGTCTATGAGTGTGTCTGTGTGTGTGTGTGTCTGTGTGTGTGTTTGTGAATGTGTGTGTGTCTGTGTGTGTGTTTGTGAGTGTGTCTGTGTGTGTGTGTCTGTGCGTGTGTTTGTGAGTGTGTGTATTGTGTCTGTGTGTGTGTTTGTGAGTGTGTCTGTGTGTGTGTTTGTGAGTGTGTCTGTGTGTGTGTCTGTGTGTTTGTGAGAGTGTGTCTGTGTGTGTGCGTGGGTTATGTGTGTCATGTGTGTTGTGTGTGTGTTAGTGTGTGTGTTTGTGAGTGTGTGTTTGTGTATGTTGTGGTTTAGATGCATCTGACTATTCCCACAATCTGGTGACTGTGTTTTTCCTAAAGAGCGAAGGGAGTGTATGATTGATAGAGCACAGACAAATGTGTCCTCCTGCAGTGGTGTGATTGCACTGATGAGGAGGGCACTGAGGGGAGAGTTGGAAGGAACAGGACGGGGCAGTGGTATCAGTCACACACACACACACACAACACACATGCACAACACGCACACTCACACACACACACGCATGCAAGTGCGCGCACACACACACACGCACACACCGCTGTTCATAAGAGTAGGCCATTGTGTGCCGGTGGGAACAGATGACAAATTAACAAAACCGCATACACACGGGGACTGGATGTAAAAAAGCACATAAGTGGTTCTTCCATTATCCTCGATATAAAAGAATTAATTAAAACAATATCAATTTTCTCTCGCCCTTCCCCCCCACCAATCAGACCGCATTGTCGTCTAGGCGGCTCCTGCAGACCATGCCTGCCCGTTCTCATGCCGTACATCCAGGGTGCGGACATCTGCAAGGCCAGTAGCGCACCGCAGTGGCTGTTGTTGTCAAACACAAGGGCTCTCTGTTCTGGCTGCGGTCAGCCAGTGTCTGGGACGGGGCAGGCCTGGGGCCTTTCCACCTGCACGCAGGGACCAAGCCGTTTGCTGAGGCTCACGAACTTGCACGAGGTCAGTAGCCATCAGCGAGGCTTTGCTGGTTGTCGTGTCTTTCCTGAAAGCACAGTGGGGGGTTCTGATCATCTGTAATTTGCTTGAGGTCAGCAGTGTCTGGGAAGGGCAGCCTAGGTACATAGTGCGACTCTGGTAGATCTGACAAGGCGCTGAGGGTGAATCCAAGCTTTGCTGACTGGTCTCACTGGAAGGGACTTTGCTCTGAAGGTAGCATCAGTGCTGGAAGGGACTTTGCTGCCACCTGAAGGTAGCATCAGTGCTGGAAGGGACTTTGCTGCCACTGAAGGTACATCAGTGCTGGAAGGGACTTTGCTACTGAAGGTACATCAGTGCTGGAAGGGACTTTGCTGCCACTGAAGGTAGCATCGAATATACAATGGGATTTGTTGTGAATTTTTTCAAAGGTATAGTATTATGCATTTAAAAATTACCTACATTTTGCGGAAGTCGTAGAAATTTCTGTATTAATCGAAGAAAAAATCCCAAAGCACCATTAGAAAGCTCGTTTTTTCTAGAACGAATACCTCATTTCAGTTTATCACTTAGTTCCGTGGATGACGTCCCATTCTCATTTGCATACAGTACCCCCCCCCCCCTTTCTCTTACTAAACAAAATGGAGGCCTCCGCGAGTCAACGGACCAACGCTTCGACTTGCGAACGTCAACAGAGATTTTCGATGTGTACAGCGCAGTGCACTCACATTTGAAGAAGTAAATGCTGTGTTTTTACTTTGTACGTAGTTACTATCGAATTCGATGATTTTATAATTAAAACTTTCATCGTTTATCACAAGTTTAACCCGGACTGGGACCGCATGGAACTGCGTCATTGAGGGGTGCTCTCACAATTCATGAACTCTCATGAAACTTATCCATGATAACGATTAATCAGGGTGATAGTTCTGTTCAAAATAGTGTCTAGTATTGTTCTCTTTTTTTTCTTAGCGTCTATACTTTGCTGTATCATGTCGAAATGTTTGACGAAAACATCATGAATACAAATTCAAGAACAACAACTCTTGTCTCGATTTAATTTCTATCAGAAATTTTGACCGATCTGTTTACTGTCTGTTGTTTCTGTGTGCATTATTATAAGAATGCGTTTTTAACAGAAATAGTTATATTGCGATTAGAAAACACTCATGAATGCATCTATTCAAGTTCATGCAGATCAAACTTTTTTCTGAATCAAAGCACGCAAGTGCTAATGAAATTACAATTAAATGAAACTTGTTTTTATTCTCTCAGTTGCTTTTGCATTTTAAACAGTTCATGCATTTTCTTCACTCTTTTTCATGAAGTTGTGTTGTTTATCCAAACATGCAGTAATTTTTGTTTTAAATCAAGAACACACACACAGCACACAGATAAAATAGAAACTTGTGTAATGCTTTTATTGTGCACGAAGTAGCTAGTTTTATACTTTTTTTGATCACGCACACACTCACACACACACATATATGAGTGTGTACACACACACACACACACACACACACACACACACACACAATATATATATATATGTATGAATGAGTGTATGTATGTATAACACCACACATACCCACACCAATATAAAACACACCTCCACAATTCATATGTATGCATATACACACACTGAAAACACACAGATGAAGGTAACTCACAAAATGTGCAAGTGTGCATGAACTTGTACAAGAAAAATGTTAACAAATACAACACTAGTAAGTCTTTAAATCACACACGCTTTGTAACAGTATATCGGACAGTGAACCATAATTCATTTAGGCAGAGGTCTAGGAGGCAATGGATTACCCAGGAAGAAGTTATGCAAAGGTTAAAATCACTGGGCACAGAAAAGATGCAGTCCTGGTTCGGCAGATTTGCTGTTGGACAAAAACTCAAAACTGTGCTGACTATGGAAGAAAAGTGTCAAAGAAGTGACAAGTTCAACATGTAAGATCACCAGAAACTATAAAAAAAAAAAAAAGAAAAAAAAAAAAGAAAGGAAGAACACAGATGATTACATGACTACTACACCTGTGATCTCTTGTACTGAAGAAGATGCTTGAGGGGGGGTTAGGGGGAGGGGACAATAAACAGAATCACTTGAAATGCCCTTTAAAAAGGCTCATTGATTGTTTCAAGACAATCATTTTGATAGGTGTACCATTTCTGTTAATTAGAAGCTGAGATGTGATGATATGCCTATTATGACAGATTGGGGGAGGGGGGGGGGGGACAGTTAACAGAATCACTTGGAATGCCCTTTAATAAGACTCATTGTTTGAAGACAAACATTTTGATAGGTGAACCATTTGTGTCAGTCAAGTAGAAGCTGAGATATGATGATGTGCCTACAGGCAGGACTTGTGTTATTGTTTGGACTGGTTTATACATTCACAAATTGCTGTCATTAGGGTGTTTTGGATGATTGCAGTTTGCCTCTACATGACTTTTAGCCTCTAGAAAAAAATACACAGCATCTGAGTAATAAGTACAGGCTGTAATATAGATCTTAGACACTTTCAGGCATTCTTGTGGTTTTGACAGGAGGGTAAAGTACCCCTTTCAGCTCAAATCGCGAGCTATTTTAAGAATTTTTCTCTGATTTTGATGTAAAATTCCATTTGTTTCCTTTGACTTATTTTCCTATTTTAAAATATTTCTTTCTTCAAAGTAGCAATTGTTGCAAGGGTGCAGTAATAGACAGTTCTCTCAGCACAAAACATCACTCTGTGCAAGACAGGGTGCAGTAGTTGCAGATTTGTGTTTGCCTAATATAAAGACAAATACAGAGAACAGACAGAACACGGATGATCTAGATTGTCACAGAAATCATACAACCACTTTAAAACAATGACTAACCATACAAACAATCACATAGGGCCTACCAAATTAACCATTTTTGATACAAATCACAGTCACATACAAAATAATTTTTAGCCACTTTTGACACAAATGACTAACCATACACCAAGTCACACCTGATCACACTTGAGCGCTTTGATTTGTTGCTCTACAAGATTCAGCGCTATATAAATTCCATACATTATTATTATTATTATATTGCCTACTTTTACAAGGGCAATGACTAAAAGGGCCTAGCTAGACCTAGTCCTGTACTGCATTCAAGTCTAACCTTCAAATCTTCAACTCTTTTACTTTTAGCAGTCAACTCTATCGCATTTCAACTTTGCCATAGTAGTCTATCCCAATAGCTCTGTTACCAAATCCACATTATTTTGATCAATGCAATTCACAAACTTCACCTCAACATGATACACACATTAAATAATTACTTACTCAAATTCCACTTCTCACATGAACATCCAACCCTATAATATGACATGGATCACACAATTAAATAGTAAAAGTCTCATGACTCTAGCCAACTTTAATATATAAAGCAACAACACACACTCTCACTGTACCAGTCACAAAATGTAACCAATGCTAAATTCAGCTAGTACATACTTATGAGAGATACCTTTACTATATTCTCCCTCAAATTCACTAATTCAATTCCTTAACATTGATAATAAAAGAACAGCAACAACCGCAACACTCTTTCATTAATAACAAGACTTCTTATATCATTTAATACAAAAATCCATGAAATCTTTAGCTAGATTGCCCTTAGCCTGAAATCTACAACTTACTTTTAACCTCTTAACTGCCCAGTGCAAGTGCACCCTATATGCCGGGGAATAAAATTCTTATGTACCACTGCTATGTTCATATCCCTCTTACTCAGAAACTACCACATGAATATTCCTGATAGTCTGCCTAATGACAGTATATAATATCGTAGACTACTTCGAGTCAAGTTCAAATTAGTTAGCATGATATTTCACTGCGAAAATATATTTAAAATGTAAAACATTGACCATAAATACGATTTCTTCATCACCACTGTCATTCGAGTACCCCCGATCTCAATAATGTCAAACATATGTCTAGGCCAAATCTCATTCATTGTTTTTTAAATACACGATCTCCTGAATCATACGCGATCGTTTTCATCAATGTTAGGTAAATCTAGAGTTTTATTTGCCACTTTTACAGCTGTGTAAAGTTATTTATGCCTTCAACAAGAAGTGTCAGCAATTTTGAACAAGAACTTCCCAAGCAGTCATGCATAAAAACACAAAATACGAGCAAAAAAACGATCGTTTTTGCCACGGTTTTTGCAGCTCGATGTTGCCAAGCAACAGGAGAGTGACCTCCATTAATTTTGGAGTTCTTTCCCTTTAACTGTAGTCAAGGAAGCAGGCTTGTTTACTTCGGTTCGACACCCCGGAAATTTTCGGGGTTGTTGGCGTATAGGATGCATGTTTAGCCCCGGAGAATTTCCGGGGTAAGGCAGTCTAGTGGTTAAATTGGAGTTTTCCTAGTCTACAAAGGCTGAAAGTGGAGAACCCGGTCTATTCAAGTCCTGTGTTCTCTCCATTAAATCCAGAAAATTATACCAGTTTAGTGTCCTACAATTGAGAAAACAGTAAACCTATCAAATTTACTTTTAATTCCACTTATATTTTCAGTGCTTGCCACACTCCTAAAAGGGCAGCAACCTATCCATACCAGGCAAAATCTTAGCTGCAGGGTAGGATACCCAGATCACAATGGCCAAATCAACAAGTTAGAAAATATGTACTTACAGCCCACTCCGTTGTGCTCTGTTGCCTTGGAAGATGCTGGTTCGGTGGAAGGTTAGAAGTACTGAAAATGCCTGACAGCCCCTTTTTAACTTAGTTGTTCAGGTAGGGTGGGGAAGAACGATTGGCCCTACCAAATTCCTGACTTCAGCTTTATATAACAAAATGGCATTTTTGTTGGGTCTTAAAATGTTTAAAGTGATATATTTCAAAAACCATTCAAGATAATGAATTGAAATTTTGCATGCTTCTTGATCTTGTTATTATCTTTCATTTGGAATAAGAAACATCAAATTCTATGATGCCATGACAAGCTCCTGGCATCGCAACCTGTATTCTATGTGTATGTGTGCGTGCGTGTGTGTGTGCGCACGTGCATACATGTATTGTGTGTGTGTGTGTGTGCAGCATCGTATGACCAGCCTGTCCCCCAGAGCGAGCAGGGAGGAGAGCTATGCAGAAATATTCCAGGCCTCCCTGACTCTGTACTGACTGCCTACACCTCCAGGCTGGCTCTGCACCAAACCCTGGCCTCTCTGTGTGTGTGTGTGGCTGTGGTGTCTGTGTGTGGCTGTGGTGTCTGTGTGTGGCTGTGGTGTCTGTATGTGGCTGTGGTGTCTGTGTGTGTATGCGTGTAAATGTTCACCGGTGTGCCTATGCAAGAGAAATACTGTAGGGACAGCTTAAAGGTACCAGGAATTGCTGTGAACTCTCTCTGTGAACCATGGTTTGTCTTTCAGAATCTTTCATCAGCAAAATTGCGTGTGACCGAAACAGCAAAAACTGGAAGTCAGAAATCTTAAATAGAGTAGTATTTTGGTGGTGGTGGTGGTGGTGGTTCGGGAGGGTGGGGGGGTCATCCAGATGTTAAAAAAACAAAGAGAAATATCATAGGAGGATGGCTGGGGAAAGTCGTTAGTCAACCTTTCGTGTTTTAGACCAGTGCATCGTTGTCTGTCTTCTGTGCTGACTCCCCATGTCTGTGCTGACTCCCCATGTCTTCTGTGCTGACTCCCCATGTCTGTCTTCTGTGCTGACTCCCCATGTCTTCTGTGCTGACTCCCCATGTCTTCTGTGCTGACTCCCCATGTCTTCTGTGCTGACTCCCCATGTCTGTGGCCATCAGCTTTGTTGTTGGTGTTGGGCATTCCCCGCCTCAACACCCAGGGGGATGGGGGGGGGGACCCAATCTGTCTCGAATCATCCTACCTCGGAATTTGTACACACTGGATGAGAAGTTGCATGTATGCATGGTTGTTGTGTTGTGTTGTTGTTAGATGCTCGCCCTATAGGCAGCAATACTCACTACTTCAGAGGAGACATGTGGCTTGGAATGTGCTGGTCTCTGGCAGGAAAAGTATGTGTTTGTCTGTCAGACAAAAAAGGAGAAAAGACATGTAAAGACAAGACTGCCCAGCATTTATTATTATTATTATTATTAGTGGCGCAGCAGCAGCAGCAGCAGGAATTATTAGCAGGATGAAGGCTGAAAGTAAAAGCTAACAGGGGTTTCTTTCCCGACGTCCTTGTGCTGTCTACCTGGTCCTGCAGTGTCTGCACGTTTCCCCTCTGTTTGTTGCGTTCATTGTGGTGTGGTGGTATACATGTGGTGAGGACTGCTGCAGCTAGATGGTGGTCTGATACAGCACACACATCCAGCATCACTCAGTGTGATACATCACATCCAGCATCACTCGGTGTGATACAGCACACACATCCAGCATCACTCAGTGTGATACAGCACACACATCCAGCATCACTCAGTGTGATACATCACATCCAGCATCACTCAGTGTGATACAGCACACACATCCAGCATCACTCAGTGTGATACAACACATCCAGCATCACTCAGTGTGATACAGCACACACATCCAGCATCACTCAGTGTGATACATCACATCCAGCATCACTCAGTGTGATACAGCACACACATCCAGCATCACTCAGTGTGATACAGCACACACATCCAGCATCACTCAGTGTGATACAGCACACATCCAGCATCACTCAGTGTGATACAGCACACACATCCAGCATCACTCGGTGTGATACAGCACACACATCCAGCATCACTCAGTGTGATACAGCACACATCCAGCATCACTCGGTGTGATACAGCACACATCCAGCATCACTCAGTGTGATACAGCACACACATCCAGCATCACTCAGTGTGATACAGCACACACATCCAGCATCACTCAGTGTGATACATCACATCCAGCATCACTCAGTGTGATACAGCACACACATCCAGCATCACTCAGTGTGATACAGCACACACATCCAGCATCACTCAGTGTGATACAGCACACACATCCAGCATCACTCGGTGTGATACAGCACACACATCCAGCATCACTCAGTGTGATACAGCACACATCCAGCATCACTCGGTGTGATACAGCACACATCCAGCATCACTCAGTGTGATACAGCACACATCCAGCATCACTCAGTGTGATACAGCACATCCAGCATCACTCAGTGTGATACATCACACACATCCAGCATCACTCAGTGTGATACAGCACATCCAGCATCACTCAGTGTGATACAGCACATCCAGCATCACTCAGTGTGATACAGCACACACATCCAGCATCACTCAGTGTGATACAGCACACACATCCAGCATCACTCAGTGTGATACAGCACACACATCCAGCATCACTCAGTGTGATACAGCACACACATCCAGCATCACTCGGTGTGATACAGCACACACATCCAGCATCACTCAGTGTGATACAGCACACATCCAGCATCACTCGGTGTGATACAGCACACATCCAGCATCACTCAGTGTGATACAGCACACATCCAGCATCACTCAGTGTGATACAGCACATCCAGCATCACTCAGTGTGATACATCACACACATCCAGCATCACTCAGTGTGATACATCACATCCAGCATCACTCAGTGTGATACAGCACATCCAGCATCACTCAGTGTGATACAGCACATCCAGCATCACTCAGTGTGATACATCACACACATCCAGCATCACTCAGTGTGATACATCACATCCAGCATCACTCAATCTGATACAGCACATCCAGCATCACTCAGTGTGATACAGCACATCCAGCATCACTCAATCTGATACAGCACATCCCGCATCACTCAATCTGATACAGCACATCCAGCATCACTCAGTGTGATACAGCACATCCAGCATCACTCGGTCAAGGGTCATCGTCCAGTGCTGGAATCAGTGCCCCTTTCCTTCACCACGTCCTATAGTTAGGGGGTCAGGCCTTGCTGTAATCAGCGCCAGCTGGGATGGGCTGGATAGCCGCTGAAAGTGGGGAAACTGACCACAGCTGTGGCAATGACACCGTGTATCAGTGATGATAACGATCAGACTGTGGTCAAGTCACCATTGTGGATAGTGGTGATGATGATAACGATCAGACTGTGGTCAAGTCACCGTTATGGATAGTGATGATGATGGTAACAGACTGTGGTCAAGTCACCATTATGGATAGTGATGATGATAACAATCAGACTGTGGTCAAGTCACCATTGTGGATACTGATGATGATGATAACGATCAGACTGTGGTCAAGTCACCATTGTGGATAGTGATGATGATAACAGACTGTGGTCAAGTCACCATTATGGATAGTGATGATGATGATAACAATCAGACTGTGGTCAAGTCACCATTGTGGATAGTGATGATGATGATAACACTGTGGTCAAGTCACCGTTATGGATAGTGATGATGATGATAACAATCAGACTGTGGTCAAGTCACCATTATGGATAGTGATGATGATGATAACAGACTGTGGTCAAGTCACCATTATGGATAGTGATGATGATAACACTGTGGTCAAGTCACCATTATGGATAGTGATGATGATAACACTGTGGTCAAGTCACCATTATGGATAGTGATGATGATAACACTGTGGTCAAGTCACCGTTATGGATAGTGATGATGATGATAACAGACTGTGGTCAAGTCACCGTTATGGATAGTGATGATGATGATAACAGTCAGACTGTGGTCAAGTCACCATTATGGATAGTGATGATGATGATAACAGACTGTGGTCAAGTCACCATTATGGATAGTGATGATGATGATAACAATCAGACTGTGGTCAAGTCACCGTTATGGATAGTGGTGATGATGATAACAATCAGACTGTGGTCAAGTCACCGTTATGGATAGTGGCGGCCAGTAGGATAAGTGTCATGGTGAGTGTGAATGTAGACCACCATGAGAATCAATGATGAACATGATGATGAACAAACATGAGGACTGGGATGACGTGGATCTGTGTAACTCAAGGTTTATCAGCTGTATAAACTTTGGCTACACAGAAGAAAATACTCAAACTTGAATGGGGATGGCTGAAAATTCAGAGTGAAGCAGTTGTTTAGATGATGATTTTTTAAATGGTTTTTGTTTGTTTGTTTTTGCTGTTGTTCATAGAAACGTTCATTTTGGAGTATTTATTTAAGGTATTACAGTTATTGATTGTAAAATACAAGTTACCTCGAAAGTGATATGTGATTCAGAAGGAAAACAATGACTGGTATTGCGTGTTAATGCTCAATTGTGAAAGAAAAGGACCATTAACTTTCTGTGGGTATGAAATCATTTGGGGAAAAATTATTGGTGTATGACTATATTGATTTTTCTATCAAATTGTGATTGCTGACATTGTTTATGGTTATTTGATAGTGTTGTTATTGTTGCTTGTTATGCAGCAAACATATGCAGTTGTTATGGACCACAACATATACCATTTTGTTACTGCAATTGTTGATTTTTTAACTTCATTTTATTTGTTGCTGTTGTTGGTTTTTCAGGCAGCATGGGTGCTTGTTTTTCTCACAGTGTGCCGCAGATAGTATCTTTGTATCTTTGATATCAGTTTCATATTGAATGTTGTCTCCTTCTGCTTTTTTCAGTTTAATTTGTGGATGAAATTGATATGTGTGTCTGGTTGGTTTTGAGGTTCTGCAGTGACTGTTATGGATGACATGATTATTATGGCATGTTGCATCATAGGTGACTGTTATGGATGACATGATCATTATGGCATGTTGCATCATAGGTGACAGTTATGGATGACGTGATCATTATGGCATGTTGCATCATAGGTGACTGTTATGGATGACGTGATCATTATGGCATGTTGCATCATAGGTGACTGTTATGGATGACGTGATCATTATGGCATGTTGCATCATAGGTGACTGTTATGGATGACGTGATCATTATGGCATGTTGCATCATAGGTGACTGTTATGGATGACGTGATCATTATGGCATGTTGCATCATAGGTGACAGTTATGGATGACATGATCATTATGGCATGTTGCATCATAGGTGACAGTTATGGATGACGTGATCATTATGGCATGTTGCATCATAGGTGACTGTTATGGATGACATGATCATTATGGCATGTTGCATCATAGGTGACTGTTATGGATGACATGATCATTATGGCATGTTGCATCATAGGTGACAGTTATGAATGACGTGATCATTATGGCATGTTGCATCATAGGTGACTGTTATGGATGATGTGATTATTATGGCATGTTGCATCATAGTGGTCTGAAAGACACGTGTTCTGGGGGGAAAAAAGGGGAAAATTTGGTCATCAAAAAACGGACAAGTTGTGTTGATTGGAATAATGATCCATTGTTAGCACCGTTATCGTTTTGAGAGGGGTTATTTATCGATTGATTGATTGGTTGGTTGTTTATTGATTGATTGATTGATACCACTTTAAGTCACTGCAATTTCTCAGCGTGAAATTCGGGCTGCTCTCCCCGGGGAGAGTGTGTCGCCACAAGAGCAGCGCCGCCCTTTTCTTTTTTCTTCTGTTCCTGTCTGCAGCAGTACTTGTTTCCCTATCAGAGTGGCTTTTTCCTCCAGAATTTTGCCAGGGACAACTCTCTTGTTGGCGTGGGTTATTTTACGTGTGCTAAATAATTACGTGTAACACACTGGACCTCAGTTTATCGTCTCATCCGAAAGACTAGCACCCAGACCACCACTCATGGTGTAAGGGATGGGGAGGGAGTTTTGGGTCCAAATGGGATTCAAACCACCGCACACTTCCGACCTGGACTTATCACTTTCTAGGCAGGTGCGTTACCTCTAGACCACCGATCCACCGCCAGGGGTATGGGTCATGACAGCTGACTATTTTGAGGGGTGTGGGTCATGACAGCTGACTATTTTGAGGGGTGTGGGTCATGACAGCTGACCATTTTGAGGGGTACAGGCCATCGCTATTTTGTTGTTTACAGTAATGATCTGACATATTTTTACTTTTTTGTCTCTATTTTCTTGAAGATTGTTTTCTCTATTTTCTTGAAGATGTCTATGATCTGACTGTTTTGTAACCATTGTTATTTTTGTAGGTGGTTATTATGAGAGATGCTTATGCCTGCATTAAGTGCCATGGAGGAATTCTGACAGACTGTGAACTACAGCATTTTATATTCATGAATGAACATGTCACAGATTGGTGCCTTTTTGAAATTGTTGAAAGTTGTACACCCTGACCCCACCCCCATTCCTATTCCCCCTGCCCCCTCTTCTCCCCTCCCCTCCTTTTCCCCTTCTGGTTGAGCAGTCTTTGGTTGTAGCTGTTTTAGGTTGTAGCAGTCTTTGGTTGTAGCTGTTTTAGGTTGTAGCTGTCTTTGGTTGTAGCTGTTTTATGTTGTAGCAGTCTTTGGTTGTAGCTGTTTTAGGTTGTAGCGGTCTTTGGTTGTAGCTGTTTTAGGTTGTAGCGGTCTTTGGTTGTAGCTGTTTTAGGTTGTAGCTGTTTTATGTTGTAGCTGTTTTAGGTTGTAGCAGTCTTTGGTTGTAGCTGTTTTAGGTTGTAGCAGTCTTTGGTTGTAGCTGTTTTAGGTTGTAGCAGTCTTTGGTTGTAGCTGTTTTAGGTTGTAGCTGTCTTTGGTTGTAGCTGTTTTAGGTTTTGGATTGATCGCGATGAGAAATAAAGAAACGGAACGTATATAGCGCTATATGTTGCTGAGACCAATACTCTTGCTTCATGCTGGATTTGTTGTAAAAGGCGGCACGATCTCACTGAGGTGCTGGCTTTTCTGGTTAAGCTAACGCTGCTGGCCTTTCTGGTTAAGCTAACGCTGCTGGCCTTTCTGGTTAAGCTAACGCTGCTGGCCTTTCTGGTTAAGCTAACGCTGCTGGCCTTTCTGGTTAAGCTAACGCTGCTGGCTTTTCTGGTTAAGCTAACGCTGCTGGCTTTTCTGGTTAAGCTAACGCTGCTGGCTTTTCTGGTTAAGCTAACGCTGCTGGCTTTTCTGGTTAAGCTAACGCTGCTGGCCTTTCTGGTTAAGCTAACGCTGCTGGCCTTTCTGGTTAAGCTAACGCTGCTGGCCTTTCTGGTTAAGCTAACGCTGCTGGCCTTTCCTTCTGTCATTGTTGCCCCGATGTGTTTTGTTTTGTTCCTTCTAGAATATAGCATGAGCTCAAAAACTATGCAAGTTTGCCTTTCAAAGGGCAGACAATGAATGGATACAGATGCACTCACTGCATTTGAAAGACGTGCCATGTCTGAATTCTGAAGTTGTTCAGTGTTTTGTTTTGTTGGTTGGGGGTTTGGGGTTGTACATTCCTGCCTGAAAGACATCTTGTCAAATTCAGATTTTTACTTCCGGGTGATACATGGAGTAGGCAGTGTGTTTGCTTTTTCCTCATCGTGTTTGTATTTCTGCACAGTGGATTTTTGTATTTCTGCACAGTGGATTTTTGTATTTCTGCACAGTGGATGACGCCCGGCACAGGGCCAGTGGTGTGACACCAGTTATCACACACACACACTGGAAAGAAGGTCACTGGAAGTGCAGAGGTCAGCGCTTGCTCGGGACAAGAAGAAGCCACAGAGAGCTCAGCTCCTCTGCTCCCATAACCCCCTCCAGGGTCGTAGGGGCACTGCAGTGACGAACGTTGCACCAGTTGGCTCCATTTGTGGCGGTTGTGTGCAAGTGCCTGGGTTGTGGAGAAGCTCTTCCCGGTCCATTCAGTGATGTTGTCTGCCCATTTCTTCTTCAGCCTGCCTCGCCTTCTCTTCCCCTGCACTGTTCCCCGCAGTATGGTCTTGGATAGCCCATCTGATCTTGTCACATGTCCATACCATCTACGCTTCCTTTTCTTGACTGTGGTCAGCAGGTCTTCATAGTGCTTTACTTGTTGGGGGATGGTTTGTCTGGTGATGCTGCTTTATGTAGTAGTCACTTACTGGTGATGCTGCTTTATCTAGCAGTAACTTACTGTTGATGCTGCTTTATTTAGCAGTAACTTACTGGTGATGCTGCTTTATTTAGCAGTAACTTACTGGTGATGCTGCTTTATGTAGTAGTCACTTACTGGTAATGCTGCTTTATGTAGCAGTCACTTACTGGTAATGCTGCTTTATTTAGCAGTCACTTACTGGTAATGCTGCTTTATTTAGCAGTAACTTACTGGTGATGCTGCTTTATTTAGCAGTAACTTACTGGTGATGCTGCTTATTTTTATCAGTAACTTACTGGTAATGCTGCTTTTATTCTAATGGTAACTTTTTAATAATGCTGCTTGATTTTGATAGAAACTTATTAAAGAAACTGCTTGATTTTGATAGAAACTTATTAAAGAAACTGCTTGATTTTGATAGAAACTTATTAAAGAAACTGCTTGATTTTGATAGAAACTTATTAAAGAAACTGCTTGATTTTGATAGAAACTTATTAAAGAAACTGCTTGATTTTGATAGAAACTTATTCATGATACTGCTTGATTTTGATAGAAACTTATTAAAGAAACTGCTTGATTTTGATAGAAACTTATTAAAGAAACTGCTTGATTTTGATAGAAACTTATTAAAGAAACTGCTTGATTTTGATAGAAACTTATTAAAGAAACTGCTTGATTTTGATAGAAACTTATTCATGATACTGCTTGATTTTGATAGAAACTTATTAAAGAAACTGCTTGATTTTGATAGAAACTTATTAAAGAAACTGCTTGATTTTGATAGAAACTTATTAAAGAAACTGCTTGATTTTGATAGAACTTATTCATGATACTGCTTGATTTTGATAGAAACTTATTAAAGAAATGCTTGATTTTGATAGAAACTTATTAAAGAAACTGCTTGATTTTGATAGAAACTTATTAAAGAAACTGCTTGATTTTGATAGAAACTTATTAAAGAAACTGCTTGATTTTGATAGAAACTTATTCATGATACTGCTTTATTTTGATAGAAACTTATTAATAATGCTGCTTGATTTTGATAGAAACTTATTCATGATACTGCTTTATTTTGATAGAAACTTATTCATGATACTGCTTTATTTTGATAGAAACTTATTAAAGAAACTGCTTGATTTTGATAGAAACTTATTCATGATACTGCTTTATTTTGATAGAAACTTATTGATGATACTGCTTTACTTTGATAGAAACTTATTGATGATACTGCTTTATTTTGATAGGAACCTAATAATACTGCTTTATCTCGATAGAAACTTATTGATGATACTGCTTTGCTTTGATAGAAACTTATTAATGATACTGCTTTTATTTTTATGGTAACTCACAACGTGACTTATTTTTGTGTGAAAAGCTGTCATTGGCTGGGTATTTTGTATTTTAACAGTTGTCATTGACTGAATTGGGGGGGGGGGGGGGGGGGGGTTTTAACAGCTCTTAATGACTGAATTTTTGTGTTAACTTTTCTTAATGACTGAATTTTTGTGTTAACTTTTCTTAATGACTGAATTTTTGTGTTAACTTTTCTTATTGACTGAATTTTTGTGTTAACTTTTCTTAATGACTGAATTTTTGTGTTAACTTTTCTTATTGACTGAATTTTTGTGTTAACATTTCTTATCGACTGAATTTTTTTAACAGCTCTTATCAACTAAATTTTTGTGTTAACTTTTCTTATTGACTGAATTTTTGTGTTAACTTTTCTTATTGACTGAATTGTTGTGTTAACTTTTCTTAATGACTGAATTTTTGTGTTAACTTTTCTTATTGACTGAATTTTTGTGTTAACATTTCTTATCGACTGAATTTTTTTAACAGCTCTTATCAACTAAATTTTTGTGTTAACTCTTCTTATCGACTGAATTTTTTGTGTTAACTTTTCTTATTGACTGAATTTTTGTGTTAACTTTTCTTATTGACTGAATTTTTGTGTTAACTTTTCTTAATGACTGAATTTTTGTGTTAACTTTTCTTATTGACTGAATTTTTGTGTTAACATTTCTTATCGACTGAATTTTTTTTAACAGCTCTTATCAACTAAATTTTTGTGTTAACTTTTCTTATCGACTGAATTTTTGTGTTAACTTTTCTTATTGACTGAATTTTTGTGTTAACTTTTCTTATCGGCTGAATTTTTGTGTTAACTTTTATCGGCTGAATTTTTGTGTTAACTGCTCTCAGTGGCCAATGTGTTGCACTAACAGCTGTCATTGACGTGATGATATTATTTTGCGCTAACAGCTGTCACTGGCTTGATGATATTTGTGCTAACAGCTGTCACTGACGTGATGGTATTTGCGCTAACAGCTGTCATTGACGTGATGATATTTGCGCTAACAGCTGTCACTGGCTTGATGATATTTGCGCTAACAGCTGTCGCTGACGTGATGATATTTGCGCTAACAGCTGTCACTGACGTGATGATATTTGCGCTAACAGCTGTCACTGACTTGATGATATTTGTGCTGACAGCTGTCACTGACTTGATGATATTTGCGCTAACAGCTGTCACTGACTTGATGATATTTGCGCTAACAGCTGTCGCTGACGTGATGATATTTGCGCTAACAGCTGTCACTGACGTGATGATATTTGCGCTAACAGCTGTCACTGACGCGATGATATTTGCGCTAACAGCTGTCACTGGCTTGATGATATTTGCGCTAACAGCTGTCGCTGACGTGATGATATTTGCGCTAACAGCTGTCACTGACGTGATGATATTTGCGCTAACAGCTGTCGCTGACGTGATGATATTTGCGCTAACAGCTGTCACTGACGTGATGATATTTGCGCTAACAGCTGTCACTGACGTGATGATATTTGCGCTAACATCTGTCACTGACGTGATGATATTTGCGCTAACAGCTGTCACTGACGTGATGATATTTGCGCTAACAGCTGTCACTGACGTGATGATATTTGCGCTAACAGCTGTCACTGACGTGATGATATTTGCGCTAACAGCTGTCACTGACGTGATGATATTTGCGCTAACAGCTGTCACTGGCTTGATGGTATTTGTGCTAACAGCCGTCATTGACGTGATGATATTGTTTTGTTGAGAGCAAGCTATTGGCTACACTGTTTTTGGTACAAGTTGTACTTCATGACAGAAGTAACTCACTGACCTCATACTTGTTATTGTCTCATCATAATGATGATTACTTTGGTCACTGAAATGCTGGTGTACTTGTGTTGTTGAAGGAACTGGATCTGGGTTAGGGTTAGCCCAGGTGTTCATGGCCTATGGGGGGGGGGGAGGGCAGGTATCTGGGGGGGGGGGGGGAGGGGTTGTTTTGTGTGTTTTTGTTTGGTTATTGGTTTGGGTCTTTGTTTGTTTGTTGTTGGTTGTTTGGTTTGTGTTGGGTTTTTTTGGGGGGATCATATTCAACCTCTCCCATGGATGACACTGCATCCATAGGGTTTAGGGGTGATTTATGCTGTTGATCATTTCAAGTGAGTTTCTTCTCTCTCTCTCTCTCTCTCTCTCTCTCTCTCTCTCTCTCTCTCTCTCTCTCTCTCTCTCTCTCTCTCTCTCTCTCTCTCTTTCTCTGTTTATTGCTCATTTTTTGAGAATGAAGGCAGAATTTTTCTGACTGTGTAAATAAAGGGAAGTTAATACATTAACAAAAATGACTAAGAATATTGCAATAAAGATTATGGAAAGAAAACTTATGTTCTTTGTTTGTGTGTGTGTATATATATATATGTGTGTGTGTGTTTAAGTAGAAGTCAAACTTCATTTTCAAATGGTACATTGAATTCGCAAAGTACTTATCTGCTGGATGGTTTTCCCCATCAAACCATCTGTCAAAACAAATTGCAAGGAAAAGAAAAGGTGATAATAATAATAATAATGTATGGAATTTATATAGTGCTGAATCTTGTAAAGCAACAAATCAAAGCGCTCAGATGATTTTTTTTTTTGGTGTGTGTATGTGGGTTTTAAAAATTTTGTCATCTGTTCCCACCGGCACACAATGGCCTACTCTTTCGAACAGCGGAACAGGATTTAAGGTGTGCGCAAGATGTTCTGCATGCATTCGCACACGGGGCCTCGGTTTATAGTCTCATCCGAAGGACTTTGACATTCAGTTCGATTTTTTGGGGTCAAACTGGGAAGAAGGGCGAGGCTGGGAATCGAACCCAGAACCTCACGATTTACTTGTTGGCAGGCAAACGTCTTAACCATCCTGCCACCTTCCTTCACAATGCAAGAAGCAAAAACGCCTCACGTTGTAAGATCTCAAGATCACATCATTCATCCCCTTTCTTCTGCTTCATCTGTTCCTCCTCAAACTCTGCCACAAAGATCTGTGATACAAACCAGGCACTCTTTACTGTTAACCTCAAACACAGCCACAAAGATCTGTGATACAAACCAGGCACTCTTTACTGTTAACCTCAAACACAGCCACAAAGATCTGTGATACAAACCAGGCACTCTTTACTGTTAACCTCAAACACAGCCACAAAGATCTGTGATACAAACCAGGCACTCTTTACCGTTAACCTCAAACACAGCCACAGAGATCTGTGATACAAACCAGGCACTCTACCGTTAACCTCAAACACTGCCACAAAGATCTGTGATACAAACCAGGCACTCTTTACCGTTAACCTCAAACACTGCCACAAAGATCTGTGATACAAACGATCCCTCAGATTCCGAGTCCTTTAGGGCGCCTTCGAAGCTTTGTCAACCACCTTTCTCCGGTCCTCTGGTCTCTCAGCCGCCCTCAGGGAGTCTCTCAGCTCCATGTCTGTCTACTCTCGAATGTTGTCCTCCTATTTCTTCCTTTGTCTGCCTCTTCTTCTTCCTCCCCTCACTGTGCCTTGTAGGATTGTTTTAGCAAGACCAGAGGAGTGTGTGACATGACCAAACCACTTCAGTTTTCGTTGTCTGACGAGTGTTTGAAGGTCAATATAGGGCCCGATTTCAGTGTGGATGCGTCTCTTGACTTCGTCATTTGTGATGTGGTCTTTGTATGAGATGCCTAAGAGTCTTCGGAAGCACCTCATTTCTACAGCTCTTATTCTTCTCTCTAAGTCCGCTGTGAGGCTCTATGATTCACATGCATAAAAGAAGATTGACATGACCAGAGAGCCTATCAGTCTGAATTTGGAACTGATGGCGATTTTTCTGTTGCTCCAGATGGGTTTGAGTTTGGTCATTGTGGCTGTGGTCTGGGCAAGTCTTGACAGTACTTCTGGTTTTGATCCCTTGTCTGTCATGATAGATCCCAAAATATTTGAATCTGAACATTTTCAAGTTTCTGATCTTTGATTTTGATTTCTGATGTGAAGTTGCTGTTTATCATCACTTTTGTTTTCCACCCACTGATTTCCATACCAAATTTTGTTGATTTTTCTTCTGTACGGTTCACTAAGTCTGTTAGTTCTTGCTCGTGACCAGCTAATCCGTCAATACCATCAGCGAAGCGCAAGTTTGTGATTGTTCGCCCTCCAATACTCGCTGTTCCTTCATGTTCTTCTAGTGCTTCTTCCATGATTCTCTCAAGAAATAGATTGAAGAGAGTAGGGGAGAGCAGGCAGGCCTGGCGCACACACCAACCGTCGTCCGAAACCAATCACCTATGTTGTTGTTGTGAAACACTGCACTTGTTGCATTCTCATAGAGACTCTGTAGGACTTTGATTAGGTTGGCATTGAATTTGTAGAGGTTCATAGTTGCTTACAGTGCAGCGTACCAAACTCTGTCGAATGCTTTCTTAAAATTGATAAAGACATGGTAGAGGTCCTGTTGATGCTGGAGATATTTTTCCATTATGAGTCTTGTGTTGAAGATCTGCTCTGTTGTACTGCGTCCAGGTCTGAAACCAGCTTGTTCTTCTGCAATGATTCTTTCAGCCTGTGGTTTGAGCCTGTTCAGTAAGATCTTCAGCATCACTTTGCTTGGGTGACTGATGAGACTAATGGTGCGGTAGTTCTGGCATTGTTGGAGGTTGCCTCTTTTTAGGAAGTGTTATCATAAGGGATTGTGTCCACGCTTTTGGCCATACTCCAGTCTGCCAGACCTTGTTGCAGAATCGATGGAGTACGTCTATACATGGATCACCTCCTACTTGCACCATTTCAGCTGGGACATTATCGACACCTGCAGATTTTCCCGGTTTTAGATATGAGACTGCTTTTACAACTTCCTCTCTCAGTAAACTACCTGAGGCTGTTTCAGATGATGGTGGGACATTCAGCACTTCAGAATCTCCAGTTGCTCTATGCGAGTATAACTTCTCACAATATTCCGTCCATCTATTCATTAAGTCTTCCTCTTCTGTCAAGCACTTTCCCGCTCTATCTTGTATGGTGGAAGTTCTAGTTGATTTTGTTGCAGTTAGTTCTTTTACCAGTTGATAGGCCTTCTTACTGTCATTTCTTTCCATGCTGGTTTCTATCTCCTCACATTTCTCCTCTATCCAATTTTCTATAGCATCTTTCATGAAAGATGCTATGGAAAGAAAGATGCTATGGATACAAACCAGGCACTCTTTGCCGTTAACCTCAAACACTGCCACAAAGATCTGTGATACAAACCAGGCACTCTTTACTGTTAACCTCAAACAAACTGTCAAAAAGGACACCTCCCCCTTCCCCTACTCACAAGCATATGCCTGCACATACATGCTGCTTTTCAACAAAAGAAATGCCATCAGGCAAAGGGAGAAAGAAACAAACACAAGGCAAAAGTCGCCCATACACTCTTAACAACAGAATAAACTTACAGTGCAGGAAAACCTCAATCATATCTGATAACCAAAATCGCCCATACACTCTTAACAACAGAATAAATTTACAGTGCAGGAAAAACCTCAATCATGTCTGATAACCTTGGCGTGTACCACTAAAGCAGGCCCCTACTTCCATTACACAGGCATCAACACTCATGCCTATAATTATTATACATTGGCACTGATCTCGCTCATAATGACGATAGTAAGAACAACGCGCACACGCACACACACACACACACACACACACACACACACACACACACACACACACTGATGTGAAGAAAGCCTATGACAGAGTTTGTCATAATAAATTGCTGCATAAATTAAAATACATTGGTATTAATGGCATATTATATAAATATCTGCAAAATTTCTTATCGGATAGATCAATTTGCACTAAATTAGGTTCAGTGTACTCATCATTGAAAGCTATCGACTTGGGTATACCACAGGGGTCAGTACTTGCCCCTATCTTGTTTTCTATTCTTGTACATAATCTCCCTAGCTCTTTGTCAACTAATACTGAAGTTGTTCAGTATGCAGATGATATTGCTATTTGGATAAATACGTCAGTTAGGAAAAACACGAAAAAGAGAGTGATTAATTATGTTGAAAAAATATATAATAATGATAATAATAATAATATATGGAATTTATATAGCGCTGAAACTTGTAAATAAACAAACAAATCGAAGCGCTTGCACTTAATCATTTACAGGCATGCAACTCTCCTTAAACATAATGAACAACAGATTTCAAAACCATGCGCGCGCACGTATGCATGCATGCACGCACACACACGCACACGCACACACACACACACACACACACAAACACACTCACACACACACACACACACACACACACACACACACACACACTTGGAACAACACTTAGAAGGTGAAAGATGCTGTTGAAAATTAGGGACAGATATTTGGGGGGAAAGTCTCAGGAAATAAGTGTGTTTTGAGGCTGGATTTCAAGGTATCAAGTGAAGGCTTTTGGCGAAGTGAAAGAGGGAGGTCATTCCAGGTGGATGGACCAGAAACAGAGAAGGAGCGACGGCCAACAGTGGTTTGTTTGAATCTGGGTGTTCGAAAGCACAAAGTATCTGCCGCTGAACGAAGGGAACGGGATGGAGTGTACAGGTGAAGACAGTTACAGAGATAAGAGGGTGCAGATTTGTGGAGACATTTGAAACAGAGGGTATTGATTTTATACTCCAGTCTTTGTGAGACAGGCAGCCAGTGAAGAGATCGCAGAAGAGGAGTGATGTGTTCAGATTTTTTCTTTCTTAGGACCAGTCGAGCTGCAGAGTTTTGTATGCGTTGAAGAGAGTGGATAGATGATGCTGGTAGGCCAGCCAAAAGAGAATTACAGTAGTCTAAACGTGAAAGAATGAGAGATGTGACAAGCTTGGAAGTTGCATC
The DNA here is from genome assembly GCA_028751875.1 of Rapana venosa. Lineage (NCBI taxonomy): Eukaryota > Metazoa > Mollusca > Gastropoda > Neogastropoda > Muricidae > Rapana > Rapana venosa. The sequence continues at coordinate 39,758,593 of CM054166.1, forward strand.
AGTGGACAGATACTTGCGAATCGCGCTTATGCGCGCAAAATTGATAGTAGCAAGACTGGCAGGGCTGGGTGATGAATTTTTTCATAGAGTGTGTGTTGTCAAGAACTACTCCTAAATGCTTCAGAGAGTTGGACAAAGGAACTGACGTATTGCCGAATTCTATTGAAGTTTTTGTGATGGAGGAAAGTTTATGTTGGGTCCCTAAGAGCATGGCTTCGGTTTTTATCGGCATTAAGTTGTAACTTGTTCTGAGTCATCCAGTTTTGAATGTCGTGAAGGCAGTAGGACATATTTGTCAGGAGGGAAGGCAAGTTTTCAGGAAGAATTAGATAAATTCTGTAGTTATATGAAAGAAAAAAGATTAGAATTGTCGGCAGAAAAAACGTGTCTTGTGCTCTTTAATAACGGTGACAACCCATCAAAATTACCAATCCTGAAATTAGAAGGAAGGGTGCTTCAATACAAACAAGATGTCAAATTCTTAGGTGTATTTTTAACTAGAAAGTTGAACTGGAAGATGCCCATCAACCAAATGATAACTGAAGGCAGGAACAGACTTAATTTTCTAAAGATAATAAGTTCCCAGGCATGGAGTCAAGACACTACAACTCTGATACATCTGGCTCTGTCCTTGGTACGTTCAAAATTAATATACGGACAAGAAATTTATTTTTCTGCTGCAGATTATCTCCTTAAAAAATTACAAAGTCTAGACAGTAAAGCAGTAAAGATAGCTCTTGGTGTTCCGGCTCATGCAAACACAGCTAATACTTATAAAGAAGCTCACTTACTATCTCTTTCTGATCAGCGAAAACTGGCGGTATCAAAATACGTGGTTCGTAGTCTCTCCATTCCAAATTCAGTAAAAGAGGAAATATTTATGAATCAAAACACTGATTTTCCTAAACAAGCACGCAATATTTCATTTCTGCAGCCAATTAAAAATTATACAGACACATTTATGATAGAAAATGACATCAATATATCAACAATTCCAATTTTACCTGTTGTTCCTCAGTTTCCTCCTTGGGAACATATTTCAGCTAAATTTGACATCGACTACACGGAAATAAAGAAAATTTGTAGATCAAAATCTTCCCACCGTTGATGTAAAAAGTCACGTAGAAAGTAATTATTCTAATCAGTCCTTCGGATGAGACTATAAACCGAGGCCCTGTGTGCGAACGCATGCAGAGCATCTTGCGCACACGTTAAATCCTGTTCCGCTTTTCGAAAGAGTAGGCCATTGTGTGCCGGTGGGAACAGATTACAAAATTTACAAAACCGCATGTACACGGGGACTGAATGTAAAAAAGCACATTAGCGCTTATTCCATTATCCTCGAAAAAAAAAAAGTCATCTGAGCGCTTTGATTTGTTGCTTTACTAGATTCAGCGCTATATAAGTTCCATACATTATTATTATTATTATTATTAATTACTTAAAAGTGTTTACTGACGGATCTGTATTAGAAACAGGCAAAAGTGGTGCAGTATATGTGATTCCGACTTTAAAAGTTCAAAAATCATTTCATTTAGGAGAGCATTTTTCTATTTTTACTTCTGAATTATTTGCAATACTTATAGCTTTGAATTTTTTGTCTGGCACTGCTGTTGATGTTTGCCAAATTCTGTTTTGCGTTGACTCAAAAGCAGTGTTAATGGCATTAAAGACATGGCATGGTTAAATAAGGAATGATATTGTATTTGAGATTAAATTCCTGATACATACTATTGCAAGCAAAGGCATCAGCATAACTTTTTGCTGGATCCCCTCTCATTGTGGAATTTATTCGAATGAGCTGGTTGATTCTTTGGCAAAACAAGGTGCCTCTGAATACAGTTCTGAAGTGTTTGCTTCTAGTCTCGCATTGTCTTATGAAATTCATTCTAAGTTAATGAAAGGCATGCATTCAAAGATTACTTTTTTAAAAACAATTTCAGCAGTTTCCTTGCCCACGGAAATTAGAAATTCTAATACATAAACTGAGATTAAATGCATGGAATACTAAATATTCAAAAAAATGTAACATGTTCTATTCCCCTTTCAATCCACCATCTATTGTTTGATTGCCCAATTCTTTTGGACATAGATAAAAGAAGAGGTTTAGATATTCATAAGAAATATGCCACTAGTCAAGAAGTTTTATATGACTCTCAGCAATTCATAATGTCAGTTGCTGAAGTCATATATTCTTCACCTGTAAGACCATTACTGAAATTAGTTATATATATATATATATATATATATATATATATATATATATATATATATATATATATATATATATATATATATATATATATATATAATATATATATATTTATGTGTGTGTGTGCGCGTGTGTGTAAGGAAGAGAGAGAAAGAGTTAGAGAGAGAGATGGGGTGTGTGATACTTTGGTATGAATGCGGGTGTGTCTAAATCACCATGTAGTGAATAGATATTAAACAAAACAAACACACACACACGCACGCACACAAACACATATTCTACACACAATTTTCTTGGCTTTTGACTCAAGGAAACCATAAATTTTCAAACCTATATACTATACAACCCTCAATGGATTATGATTCTACCTTGTGGGAATCTGCTAGAGCAAAAACTGTGAAGCCGTTACCAAGTCTGTACAAACGTGCTACCCAATTGGTCCTACTGAAGAAGACAAGCTTGCTAGAAGTGGATATTAGATCCTTCGAGAGACTAGCACCCAGACAGCCTTTCAAGGTTTGTAACGGCGTGGGGTCAAACATTCTCCAAAGCGACTTCAATGTAATGACACGTATTTCCGAGAGCGTTCACCCATCAGACGATAAACCACCCGAGTAACGGTCGTCAGAGACACAACGAGGGGGT
>CM054166.1:39771449-39778949 GCA_028751875.1 Rapana venosa
GAATGAAGAACACCTAGAGCACAACTCCATAGTCTTCCGAGACTGAAGGCTTCCAAAAACATTATTATCATTACTATTATAACTGACATTATCATAAAAAGCGTAATAGAGAATTATTTAGCTATAGCCAGTTGTGGATAATCATTGCCAACTTGATCAGAACTACAGAATGCCTCTATAACAAGGCAACCAGCGCAGTCCACTATGACAGCCACAGAGGAGACTGGTTCCCATCCACACTTGGAGTACGCCGAGGATGTCTGCTCTCTCCAGCCCTCTGCAACATCACCTCAGAGAGACTAATGGCTGACGTGCTTGACTTTCATGAGGGAACAGTCAGCATTGGAGGCAGGACGATTACAAACTTACGTTTTGCCGACGACATTGACGGCCTAGCTGGAGAAGAGCAAGAGCTGGTCAGCCTGGTCAATCACCTTGATGAAGCTCCTCTTCGGCATATGGCATGCAGATCAGGGCAAAGAAAACCCAGCTGATGACAAATAGTGCCAATGGCATCAGCACTACATTGTTGTAGTTGGCAAGAAAATTCAGACCGCCAGTAGCTTCAACTATCTGAGAGCTATAGTATCGAATAAAGGATCGAAATCTAAAAATCTCTCCAGGATAGCCCAGACCACAGCTGCAATGATCAAACTAAAAGTCCGCTAGAACGACAAGAACACAACCATCAGCTTCAAGATCATACTGATGAGTTCCCTGGTCATGTCTGTTTTATTTTTTGAGTGGAGGAAGCTGGTTGTAAAATCTTCAGTGATGTCCCAACGGTCTACAAGACAACAGGATAGGTAAGGTGAGGAATGTATTTATCGTTTTAGAAGCTTCTACATACTTCTGACTCGGGTAAAATCTCCATTCTCACTCTTCTCGACTTATCTGCAGCCTTTGACACTATAAACCAAACTATTCTTCTGTCCCATCTCCAAAACACGTTTGGTATTACAGTCACAGCCCTCACCTGGTTTACTTTATACCTTACAGGCCGATTCTACACAGTTAAGTAAACAAGATACAATCATCACCTGCAAAACAGGAATGTGGAGTCCCACAGGGATCAGTTCTGGGCTCTATTCTTTTCATCTACACTGCTCCACTTTCACATAGAGTTAACCATCATCAGGTCAACCATCATTTTTATGCCGATGACTCTCAGATTCTTAGCAGTGATACACCTGAAAACCTGCCTTTTCTCTTGACAAACATGGCTTACTGCCTTCAAGATATCCCAAACTGGATGATACAGAAGAAGTAACAGTTAAACGCAGATAAAACTAAAGCCTTGCTCATAGGGACCAAGCACAAACTCCCTTCCATTACAACAGCTTCAATAGCATTCGGCAATATGTCAATTCCTCTTTCCACTGCTGTGAAGTATCTTGGAGTCATTATCGACAACACACTCTCAATGCAAAAATTCATCACCCAGACCTGCCAGTCATGCTACTAACAATTACGGCGTATCAGTGCAATTCAAAAGTACCTGTTCACATATGCAACATCCAAACTAGTGGTGTCTCTCGTTCTTTCACGTCTGGACTATTGCAGTTCTCTTTTGTCTGGTCTGCCAGCATCATCTATCCACTCCCTTCAACGTATACAAAACTCTACAGCTCGACCAGTCCTCAGAAAGAAAAAATCTGAGCACATAACTCCTCTCTTGCAATCTCTCCACTGGTTGCCTGTGCCACAGAGAGTAAGCTATAAGATCAGTGCCCTCTGTTACAAGTGTCTCCACAAAACAGCTCCCTCCTACCTCTGTGAATGTCTTCACCTGTACTCTCCTTCACGTTCCCTCCGCTCTGCTGCAGATACGTGGGACGGGATAGCCTAGTGGTCAGAACATTGCACTCGCAATCTGACGACCCGGGCTCGATTCCCGTTCAAGGGGGATATTTTCCCCTGGAGTTAACATCAGTGCAGACTCCACTCTCTCCCCAAAAGTCTTTCGGATGAGACTATAAACCGAGGCCCCGTGTGCGAACGCACGCAGAACACCTTGCGCACACGTTAAATCCTGTTCCGCTTTTCGTAAGAGTAGGCCATTGTGTGCCGGTGGGAACAGATGACAGAATTTACAAAACCACATACACACGGGGACTAGATGTAAAAAAGCCCATAAGTGCTTATTCCATTGTGGGAATCTTTTAGCTCTGTCAGCTTCAGGGGAACGTTGACGTCTTGGTTGACCATGACCTCCCACAGGATCTGCATTCCTAGCTTCTGTGGGTTTTTTAATATCTCTACACACTTTGCATTCTTCTGAAAGAGAAGGTATCCATTTTTCCCTGAACTAGTTCCGGGTTCACCAGGTGTGTTGTGGTCTGGCTCGTGTCTGTCCTCGGCTTCAGCCGCCAGGTGAACAGTGCTGGGGGGGAGGGGGGGGGGGGGGGGGGAGGTGGCCTGTGCCGCCGTTTTCACCCATCGTGAAGGTATCCGCATTCCGACTGAAGAGCTGTTGTAAATTTTATGGGACAGTTAGAATGCTTGATCCTGCTGTATCTATCGTGAAAGAGATGTTTTAAACTTTATTGGACAGTTAGAATGCTTGATCCTGCTGTATCTATCGTGAAAGAGATGTTTTAAACTTTATTGGACAGTTAGAATGCTTGATCCTGCTGTATCTATCGTGAAAGAGATGTTTTAAACTTTATTGGACAGTTAGAATGCTTGATCCTGCTGTATCTATCGTGAAAGAGATGTTTTAAACTTTATGGGACAGTTAGAATGCTTGATCCTGCTGTATCTATCGTGAAAGAGATGTTTTAAACTTTATGGGACAGTTAGAATGCTTGATCCTGCTGTATCTATCATGAAAGAGATGTTTTAAACTTTATTGGACAGTTAGAATGCTTGATCCTGCTGTATCTATCGTGATAGAGATGTTTTAAACTTTATGGGACAGTTAGAATGCTTGATCCTGCTGTATCTATCGTGAAAGAGATGTTGTAAACTTTATGGGACAGTTAGAATGCTTGATCCTGCTGTATCTATCGTGAAAGAGATGTTGTAAACTTCATGGCACAGTTAGAATGCTTGATCCTGCTGTATCTATCGTGAAAGAGATGTTGTAAACTTCATGGCACAGTTAGAATGCTTGATCCTGCTGTATCTATCGTGAAAGAGATGTTGTAAACTTTATGGGACAGTTAGAATGCTTGATCCTGCTGTATCTATCGTGAAAGAGATGTTGTAAACTTTATGGGACAGCTAGAATGCTTGATCCTGCTGTATCTATCGTGAAAGAGATGTTGTAAACTTCATGGCACAGTTAGAATGCTTGATCCTGCTGTATCTATCGTGAAAGAGATGTTGTAAACTTTATGGGACAGTTAGAATGCTTGATCCTGCTGTATCTATCGTGAAAGAGATGTTTTAAACTTTATGGGACAGTTAGAATGCTTGATCCTGCTGTATCTATCGTGAAAGAGATGTTGTAAACTTTATGGGACAGTTAGAATGCTTGATCCTGCTGTATCTATCGTGAAAGAGATGTTGTAAACTTTATGGGACAGTTAGAATGCTTGATCCTGCTGTATCTATCGTGAAAGAGATGTTGTAAACTTCATGGGCCAGTTAGAATGCTTGATCCTGCTGTATCTATCTTGAGATTTCCTTATGGGTGGGAACTTCTTGTAAACCGGGATGAGGAGGGGGAGTGGGGGGGGGGGGGGGGGGTTTAAAGCTGAGGCGGCCAGCCTCCATTCTCTGGGTGGATCACACAGACATTGCACTTTTGTCATGCCAAGTGAATTTGTGACGTTTTGTTTCAGAACCGTGTTTGACAGCAGGGTTGGTTTTCTTTATGTCATTGACAGCGTTTTGACAGGTAAGCTTCCACCATTCACCTGTGTGTGTGTGTGTGTGTGTGGGGGGGTTATTGTTGCTGTCGTTGCTTCGATTTTACATCTGTTCACTCAAAGTGATATTGGACGAATATGTGTGTGTGTCTTCAATTTTTTACGTCTGTTCACTTAAAGTGATATTAGACGATGGAGGCAGGGGGGGGGGGGGGGGGGGGCAGCATAATAAGATAAAGGCTTTAAGTAGAAGAGATACATGTGTGTGTGTGTGTGTGTGTGTGTGTGTGTGTGTGTGTGTGTGTGTGTGTGGTTGAATTTAAAGTTGATTTCACCCATGATATATTAGAATTTCAAAACGATGCAAATCAGACAACATCGCCAGAAGAAAACAGACAGCCTGGCAAAACCAGCACACCCAGTCCCTGACCCACCAGCAGCAGGGAGGGTGCAGACACCCCCCCCCCCCCACCTCCCCCAGAGAGGGATGAGCAGCCCACACACAGTCCCCGGAACTGCTTCAACAGCTGACAACCACACGAAAAACAAACCAACATCAATACCAACAATAAAACCCTCGCAAGAATCACCCAAACCAAATGAAGTGAGAACATAAAGTTAAAACATTGTATTTAACAACTACAACAGCAGCAGCAACAATAATAACAACAACAACAAGGAGAGAGAGAGAGACAATGACAATGACAAAATAGTTTATTGTTCAGACTCAGGGTGTCCATAAACAAGGGGAAAATAAATGTATATATACACAATTTGCAGCACATTTTTGCTAATGACAAAAAAGAAAACCTTGAATTTCTCATTCTTTGGAAGAGAGGGGGAGGTGAGAGTGGGAGATCTTTGACCAGTGCCAGGTAAGCTTAATATTTTGATTGAAGAATATGGTACCAACTAAGTGGACTGTAATTTTCTGCATTTGAAGGCATAGAATATATACTTTGCCAAGTGGATGATTTGTTCAGGGCTCTGTAACTTTAATAAGGATAACTTCTGGTTTCTGAAAAGTTCTAAATTAAACTTGCCTAGATAAGTGTGTCACTACTCGGTGTATGCTGGGCAGTAGAGAGCGAGAGAGAGAGCGAGAGAGAGAGAGAGAGAGAGAGAGAGAGAGAGAGAGAGAGAGAGAGAGAGAATGCGAATGCGAATGCGAAAGTTTTATTCATTATAGGCCTTGGCCCCTCATGAAGGGGGTGTGTGTATATAATCAACATTCCAAAACATGTTGCATAAGAAACATTTATGAACAGAAGAATAATACCTCAAGTACAGATAGTATTTCTAATTTTAAAAGCTTTGTACAAATAAATTGCTAGTCGCTTATTAATACGTTCGTTAGTAGATGACATAAGTATACAAAGTCTAAACATGGAAGGACAGCTCACATATTTTTGCGGTATCAACTGTGTTCTAAAATCATTTAACATAGGACAACATAATACAAAATGAACTTCGTTATCGACAGACCCCTTACATAATGGACAAAGAAGATCTGTAACACAGTGTTGTCTATAGCAAAGATTGTGCACAAACAATTCAGACACTCCAAATCTAAATTTTGTCATAATATGTTTAAGATGTCTATCCATGTTCATTGACAAATATACAGGAATTTTACCTAATAAACTGAACTGCCTATACAAACTAAAACGATCACTCTCCTGAATATGACTGGAACACTCCTGCCACCTACAATCTATCAATCTAGTGCGCAGTACTCGTATAAACCCATTTACATCCTCTACTCCTTGATTGAACCATACATAAGCAAATCCTAACTCACATAATTTGAACCTCAGTTTTGATACCCAATTTCTTTTCCCCCTTTCATCTAAATTATATAACATATGATATTTTTTTTTGGTAACCTATGATTATCCATTCGTAATATTTTCATCCAGTAAAAAACACATCACACGATGGAATTCACAATAATTGGATAGCGATTAGTTTCTGCATAGACAAAATCATTGGGTGTTTTCATAGTTACTCCAAGACATTTTTTTAGTGCAAATAAATGAATTTTTTCACATTGGTATGCAGCGTCATAAAGACCCCATATTTCAGCTCCACACTGTGTGATGGGCTGAACCTGAGCATCAAATAATTTTTTATATAATTCAAAAGATTGATTTTCTAAGGCAGATAACTTTTGTGTAATACATAACAATGCACGTTTGGCTCTGCTTGCTAGGTCTTTACATGCACCAGTAAAACTAAGTTTTGTTGAAAAATATATTCCTAAATATTTATACACGTTTACCACTGGCATAAGTTGTCCATTATAAGTCCAACTTTCTCTACTACCCAAATAACCCCATTTTCTAAATACCATTATATTGCTTTTTGACATGTTTACTTTTAACTGTAGAGCTGCAGAAGCATGACATAAACTATTCAATTGAGTTTGCAAGCCAATAATAGTTTCAGACATCAAAACAACATCATCAGCCAGAAGAAGAATGAATAATTCCATATCACCAATAAACTGTGCTCCATGTTTTCCATTATTAACAACTTCTGCAGTTAATTCATTAATAAAAAGAGAAAACAAAATAGGGCTACAAACATCACCTTGCTTTACACCTAAAGTACATTGAATACATTCAGATATCTTACTTCCACATCTAATTCTAGCTTTGACAGAACTGTACATGCTCATAATGGATCTCAATAATTTTCCTTGAATACCATTTTTTAACAGGATAGGCCAGAGTATAGTCCTATTGACAGTATCGAACGCTTTTTCAAAATCCATAAAAGCAACATACAACTTACGATTAAGTGAAAACTGTTTCTGTATAAAGGCCATCAAAGTAAATATGTGATCTATAGTTGAGTAGTTGCGTTTAAAGCCTGCTTGAAATTCACCTGTAATATTATTTGCTTCTATCCATTCTTGAAGTCTGTAATTAATAATAGTACTGTAAATTTTACTGCTATCATCACACAGGGATATACCTCTATAGTTGTTTGGATTATTCACAACTCCTTTTTTGTAAAGAGGCAGAATGATAGATTCAGTCCAGTTGTCATGAAAGAGACCGCTATCGAACAATGAGTTGAAAAAACTAACATAAAAATCCACAATAGACTCTATTCCGGCTGCATATTTCAGCAGCTCCCCAATGATACCATCTGGCCCTGCAGCTTTGTTATTTTTCATTTTCCTTAAAGCAAACAAAACTTCTTCCTTTGAGATAGGGCGATTGAAATAATGCCCTTCTTCTTCTTCATCCTGTTGCAGTGTGTTAACAGAACCCGTTTCTTTTGTCAAAAGTACCTTAAAGTGACTAAACCAAGTATCCACAGAAATTTGATTAATTGGTGGCTTCTTTTTAATTCAGAGTTTATGTACATTATTCCAGAATTCTTTCTGATCTTTTACAGCTTTTGTCAACTCTGTCAACAACGCATTATTAAATTGTTTTCTTTTCAGCTTAAGTAAATGTTTGTACTCTCGCCGAGCGCGCGCGCGCGAGAGAGAGAGGAGAGAGAGAGAGAGAGAGAGAGAGAGAGAGAGAGAGAGAGAGAGAGAGAGAGAGAGAGAGAGAGAGGAGAAGAACGCAAACGCAAACGCAATAAATAGATTAAGTAATAAGACTTTTTTTCATCCAGCCCTCAAAATGAAAAGAAAAGAAAAAGCATAATTATGATACATATGAAA
>CM054166.1:39788949-39796449 GCA_028751875.1 Rapana venosa
AGGCCAACAGCCTGGCTGTACCACAGTGCATGATGGGATCAGCTACAGGCCAACAGCCTGGCTGTACCACAGTGCATGATGGGATCAGCTACAGGCCAACAGGCTGGCTGTGCCACAGTGCATGATGGGATCAGCTACAGGCCAACAGGCTGGCTGTACCACAGTGCATGATGGGATCAGCTACAGGCCAACAGGCTGGCTGTGCCACAGTGCATGATGGGATCTCTGAAGGGCTGGCGCTGTGCCGAAGACTCCATCCTGTCTGCCGTGTGTCTCCCCTTGTGCTGAACGCCCACTGTCGTGTTCACTGTTCATTGAACGCAGTGGAGCAGTGCAGCCCTGAACAGAAGGATCAGGGGTGAACATGGCTGAACAGTTAACACGCTTCACTTCCTTGTGTGGACACCTCCTCACCACAACAGCACAAAGGCAACCAGAGAAAAGGAGACAGCATTGACTAGGTTTGGCTGGAAACAGAAAATTGAATGACACATAGACCGGGCATTGAATGGGAGAGCACACGACAGAGATCGAAGAAAAACAGTGAGAAAATGACTAATATGAGAAAGAAAAATCATTGCACAAAATATTCGAAGGAAAAGGATTTTTATCATTTATTTTCGATGCTAGCTTACAAAGGCCACAGGAGAACGGATTGACACTTCCAGATTCTGAAGAGAGTGTGGCTGTGAGCTAAGGAGCCACAGCGGCCAAAGCTTCAGTCACCGCCACCACCTCTGACTCTCGCCTCATCCAGGGGCCGCAACTCCGGTCAGGTCAGGCCAAAGACATGGTCCTTACGCAAAAATGCTTTAAAGTGTTGCCATTGAAAGGTTGAGAGACGTTTCTTTTTCTGAATCTTGGATACATCCTTTTCCAACTGATGGAGGTGGTGTGGAGTGGTTGTCTGCGCTTGTTTCCCCGTATCGCTACAGCATCTCCTCCAGAACAGGGGTTTGGAGCAAGAGTTGACATCTATTCTGAACTCTTGGCCTACATCTCATACGGGAATTTAGTTATCCTAATGAGAAAACAAATGCAGGTAAATAGTTCCAACTTCTTCATCATTATAGACAAAAATGGTTTCTCGAAGATTGAACCAAAGCAGAACCCCCAAGTACACACAAGACTAAAAATACAAACACCCCCCAAACCACCCACCAACCACCACCCACCCAACCACCCAACCAACCAACCAACCAACCACCCAACCACCCAACCACCCACCCAACCAATTAACCACCCACCCAACCAAACCAACCAACCACCCAACCACCCAACCACCCACCCAAACAATTAACCACCCAACCAAACCAACCAACCACCCACCACCCAACCACCTAACTAACCAACCAACCAACCACCCACCCACCCAACCACCCAACCAACCAACCACCCACATACAAACTCAGACTGCCTGAAGGACTCACAAGTCGCTACCCTCTCTGCCGCCTGAAGGGCTCTGTCTACAGCACCTCTTCTGAAGTCTGCCCACCACGTTCTGCTGCTTTGAGAAGAAACTGCTGTTGCCTATAGTGCTGTAATCTCTCTCTCTAAATATATATATATATAATATTATATATATATTATTATATATATATATATATATATATATATATTATATTATATATATATATATTTATGTGGTGTGTGTGTGTGTGTGTGTGTGAATGAGGGACCAAGCATGTCAGTCAGTCAGTCACTCGGTAAAACAAAGAAGATCAAGGTGTCCCATAACCTCTGAGGTCCTTGGGGAGCGAGGCATCAGAGACCTCACTTCTCTAGGGGCCAGCATTTTGAGGGCGGCCCCCATCTCTTCTCCCTCACTGCTTTACCTTCCCTGACCCTAAAGAGGGCAGGTACCCATTTACAGCTGGGTGAACTGGGGGACTGTACTGAAGCCAAGGCACACGTACCGTCACCTATCCAAGAGGCAACCACCTCCACGCTGCTTAAGGAGCTTGGGGAGAGCGAGAACCCTGACCCCTGAGCTGTGCTGTCCCATTCTGTAACGAAATGTGTTATTCACCACACAGTCAAAGACAACTGAAGACAGAAGCAACAAATAAATGAAAGAAAATACAAGAAAGAGGGAAAGAGAGGAAGACAGAAAGAGGGAAAGAAAGAAAGAAAGAACGAAAAGAACATAATTATATACACTCACTGCTGGACAGATGAAGACAGAAACACAGACTTACCTAATGTAACATCCACACAACAATAACGCTTAACAACGTTTCCCATTCAAACAAAACAAAAACAAACAGAACAGAAGCCACAAGACAGATTGTTACTGGAGCTGTGTATGACAACATTCAGCATCACAGTGAATGAAGGTTGGTCTGCAGCTTGTCTCCATGTCACTGGGGACATCTGAACCAAGTCAGCGGACATTCGGGAACATTGACAACACCAAGCAGGAGCTTTCTGATAAACCTGCTGTAGAAGATGGAATACCCACAATACTTTTGTCATACCCTTAATTTGAAAACAAACACACCAACCCCAAAACATAAAGGAAAAGGCAACACTAAAGTCAATGACTTTAAAGGGAATGACGGCAATTCTAAAGAGAAACTCCAGATACAGTAAGCTCAATCTCTGACTTACTTGTTTCTGCGTCAGGCTTAACGAAAAGATGAATTCAAACTCCATTCAATTCGTGACACTGGATGGTAGAAATAACGAGTATTTTATGCAGACTGCAATGTGCACAGCGACTTTGCCCCCTCTCCCACCCCCTCCTGTTCTCTGTGACTGCTTCTCCTTCCTCCCTGCTTTAGCTTTAACACTCAAGGCGGTATGTCTCCAGCAAGGATCTTGCTTCCTTCCTCTGTTTTTAAAGCTTGTCATCGCTGACCAGACTTACAAGCCTGGAGTACTTGTAGCAGACAGCAGCGAGGAAGAGGACACAGCCTTGTGCCTGTGGCCCTATGGATGTGGGGAAGAGAGGTATGGACCGCTTTCCACACGCCTCGACTTCAATTGTACGTCTGTTCACTTCTAGTGACATTAGTGTCCACATGCCTTCCCTCTGCAAGAACCCCCAACCTGTTGCCCTGTTGACAGGTGTTAGCAATGCGTGCCTGACACACTGTGTTCTGAACGCCGTGATCAGGACAGTTCCTATTACAAGCAACCCTTCCTTTGGACCTTTCCTTTTGTCTGGCCACACACACACACACACACACACACACACACACACACACACACACACACACACACTACACACACACACACACACACACACACACACACAACACACACACACACACACACACACACACACCACACAACACACACACACCCCACCACACACACACACACCCCACACACACACAAACACACACACATACACACACACACACACACACACACACAACACAAACACCCACCCACCTCCCCCCACCCACACACACACATACACACACACACAACACCACACACACACACACACACACACACACACACACACACCACACACACACATACACACACACACACACACACACACACATGCGCCTTACATACACTTGCCCATGAAAATCAAACCAGCCGGAATCAGTGCTCACTGCAGATTTAATGACACCAGAAACCTTGAAGAATGGACCACCCCTAACTGTTTGCTACAAAAGGAACAGACTGTCTGTGTGCTTTTCCATCTTTCCCATTGTTAGATCATGTGAATGTGTTGGAGATGCTGTAGCCAGAGTCAGCCTGACGTGCTGCTCTGCGTGATGCTGAAGAGAGGCGGTGCTCTAGCAGCAACATCCTTCACAGCCTGTCAGTCAGTCTTTCTCCTAATTAACTGCCGCCTTTGTTGCAGTCACTTTTCTTACTCCAACTGCCCCTTTTACTCCAGCTCCCTCTCTTACTCCAGCTCCCTCTCTTACTCCAGCTCCCTCTCTTACTCCAGCTCCCTCTCTTGTCATCATCAGCTAACTGCCGTTTGCTCCAACTCCCTCTCCCCTGAAAGCTGATTGGTCCTCGCTTACTCCAGCTCCCTCTATCCTCAACGTTGATTGGTCCTCGCTTACTCCAGCTCCCTCTCTCCTCAACGCTGATTGGTTCTCGCTTACTCCAGCTCCCTCTCTGCTCAACGCTGATTGGTCCTCGCTTACTCCAGCTCCCTCTCTCCTCAACGCTGATTGGTCCTCGCTTACTCCAGCTCCCTCTATCCTCAACGTTGATTGGTCCTCGCTTACTCCAGCTCCCTCTATCCTCAACGTTGATTGGTCCTCGCTTACTCCAGCTCCCTCTCTGCTCAACGCTGATTGGTCCTCGCTTACTCCAGCTTCCTCTATCCTCAACGTTGATTGGTTCTCGCTTACTCCAGCTTCCTCTATCCTCAACGTTGATTGGTCCTTGCTTACTCCAGCTTCCTCTATCCTCAACGTTGATTGGTCCTCGCTTACTCCAGCTTCCTCTCTCCTCAACGCTGATTGGCTCTTCTCGCTCCTTCCAACTTGCGCTCTCTTGCAGGCGGCTTGCCCCCCTCTTGCTCCAACTTCCCCTCCGCTGCGCTCTGGTTGGCTGTCCTTTGCTCCAGCTGCTCCATTCCTGCTGCACTCCGGTTGGTTCTCCCTTGCTCCAGCTTTCTCTTTCCTCGTCCCTGATTGGCTCCCGCTTGCTCCAGCTTCCCCTTTCCACGATTCGGATTGGCTGACGTTTGCTCCAGCTGCCGCGTCGTTTTATTTGGGTTGGTGGTTGGTGGGCGTCTTCAGGTTTCTCTGTGTGTTGTTGTTGTTGTTGTTGTTGTTGTTGTGGCTGTGTGTCGGTTTCCTGTGAGGGGGTGTCAGGGTCTGCGCTCTCCCTGGCCAGGTCAGCCGCCAGCTGCTGACCCCCGCCCTCGGCTGTCGCCTCCCTCTCTCGCTTGCTCCAACTCCCGAGTTTCTCAGGGCTGCTCTCCCTTGGTTCCGTGATTGAGTCTTCTCCCCTGAAACAGAGTAACATCAATATGATCATTTAAAAAAAAAGTTATTTGTTTGTTTGTTTATTTATCTATGTATCATGTATGTATGTATGTATGTATTTATTTATTTATTTATTTATTCGTTTCTTATGTTTTGAGGATGATGGAATAAGCCCTGCTGTCCACTTTTGTGATTTAGACTTGATAGGTGTGTGTGTTTTTCTTTGTTTTAAGCCTCTTCACATATTTTAATTAAAAAAAAAAATTCTTTTATATCGAGGATAATGGATTCTGGTATTAAAAGTGTGTGTGTGTGTGTTTCTGTGTGTGTGTGTGTCTGTGTGTGTATCTGTGTGTGTGTCTGTGTGTGTGTGTGCGTCTGTGTGTGTGTGTGTATGTGTCTGTGTGTGTCTGTGTGTGTGTGTGTGTCTGTGTGTGTGTGTGTCTGTGTGTGTGTCTGTGTGTGTGTGTGTGTGACATTTTAAGTCTAGACATGTGCGTGTATGTGCGCAAACGTGCGTGCACGCTTATGTGTTTGTGTGTGTGTGTGTGTGTGTGTGTGTGTGTGCGTGCGTGCGTATGTGTGTGAATGTATGTGTGCGTATGTGTGTTTGTGCGCGCGCACGTGTGTGTATGCATGTGTGTATATGTGTATACTTGTGCACACGTTCTTGCGTGCGTGCGTGCCTGCGAGCGCACGTGTATGTGTGTGTGGGCGCGCCTATATATATAATGTGCATATGATGTGTGTGTAGGCATGAGCTTTTTGCCCCCGCGCGCGTGTGTGTGTATGTGTGTGTGTGTGTGTGTGTGTGTGTGTGTGTTTGTGCGTGTGTTCAAATCTTTGATTAAAAAACTCCAACACTGCCTACGTTTAAGAATATGAAGCCATTGTTCTGGAGAGTCGGCCTACAACACTGAATGATCCGCTGAGCTGCCCTTCAGAAAGCCTGGCTTGTTCGTGTTGCTCTGCCTTTGATATGACAACCAACAGGAACTAGTCGTGTTCTCTAACCATAGCAAAGATCACTGACCCCCCCCCCCCCCCTACACCCCTCACCACCACCACCACCACCACCACACCGCTTTCTCCTAAACTCACTGGTCTGACAATAAACCCACAATAAAGGGCCATCATTCACCACCACCACCACCACCACCACCACCACACCGCTTTCTCCTAAACTCACTGGTCTGACAATAAACCCACAATAAAGGGCCATCATTCATCTCCACTTCAAACAGAAGGAACAGGGGAGGACACTATCTATAAATCAGTTTGGTAAGGGAGGGCAGCGCTATGAAGGGAGCTAATGTCTTGTTTACGAGGGATCTTCTGGCTACGTTTCCAAACAGACGTTTCGTGCGGGTGGCCGATCACCTGTCCAAGGCTGACCGACACCCGGCTCTTGAAGCTGGCGTGGCTCAGGAAGGCGTCAGTAAACCATCCCCTGATGCCTGCCTACCTCCGCTTCCCTGCCTGGCTGGTTCTCAATGGTCTTCAGTTGATTTATCGTCCACTCGCGTTACTCCGTCCAGCAGCTTTTGAAGTGAAGGGTCTGTGTTTACCGATTACATTTCATCGATTATCCAATGTTTAGAACTAAGAAAATAAATCTAGGTGTTCAGCATTTTTTTATTTGTTTTCAGGCACAAAATGAAAAGATGGCAAATACGTTGTCCCTGTATGAGAGAACTTTGAGTAGAGCTGTTTATCAGAGGAAGGAGAGGAAAGAGAATTTTTTTTTGTAACTGTGTGTCACTTGTCTGCTGGTCTATGGTTCCTGCAATGACAAGCTCTGTGATCTTGTCAAGAGTCACACATTTCATTCAGTTTCGTGAGCTTGGTAGTGGGGGGGGGGGGGGGGGGGGGGGGGTGAGGGAAGGACAAACTAGTGGTTGAGATCACTTGACCATGGAGATTTGAGCCAACATGGAGACACCCATTTCAGGAGGTGTTTCTTTAAATCCTGGATTTAACGTCAGTACCGACTCCAGTCCCCTGAAAGTCCTTCCGATAGATTATAAACCAAGTTGTTGTGTACGAACGCGCGCAGAATTATCTTCCACACATGTTAAAACCTCATTCCCCCCCCAGACAGCGTGGCAGAGATTTCCAGCAAGCCAGGGCTTGACGAGAGAAAGATGGCGCACCGTCTGCTTTTGTTGGCAAGAAGGGAACACGAAACAGAGGAGGAGTGTCAACACAAGTGGGCAGCAAGGGAGGTAGCAGTGGAGGGGGCAGGTAGGGAGGTAGCAGTGGAGAGGGCAGGTAGGGAGGTAGGCAGGTAGGGACGAGGAAAGATGTCAAAGTTCATAGCAAAAGAGGGTGCGGCAAGTCTGAGTTGGATTCCTTTCTTGACAGGAAGCCAGTGTCAGTCAGCATGTGGGCACTTACTTGGGGTCTCTTTCCAGAGAGCGGCATTTCACAAGGCAGCGAGTCCAGAACTTGCCGCAGTCGCCGTTGTCGTAGCCGTCCGTAGCCTGCGTGCAGTCAGTGTAGCGCCACAGGCATCCCAGCAGACAGTCGTTGGCGCATGCGCAGGCAACAGAAGAAGCGAGCAGGCAGAGAATGGCAGCCAGACTCA
>CM054166.1:39801449-39806449 GCA_028751875.1 Rapana venosa
CACACCACACACACCACACACTCCTCTCTCTCTCTGTTACACAAAACACACACTCACAACACACACACACAACACACACACCAACCACACAAACACAACATCACAACACACACCCCAAACACACACACCAACACACAAAAAAAAATCTCTCTCTTTTCTTTTGTTACACACACACAAAAAACAAAACACACTAAACACACAAACCCACAAAAACACACACAAACCACACACACCACTACCACACTCTTTTCTTTTCTTTTTAAAACCCCACACCCCAACACCCAAACACAACACCCCACCCCAAACCACAAAACCACTCCACACACACACACACACACACACCACACACACACACACAAACCCCATCTCTCTTCTTCTTTGTTCCCCCAAAAACACACACCACCCCACAAACACACAAACACACACACACACACACCCCCCAACACACAACAACCACTTTTCTCTCTCTCTCTTTTTTTTTACAACTCACAAAAACCCACACACACACACCACACCTCACACACCCACACTCCTTCTTTCTCTCTCTGGTTACACAAAACAAAACCCCACCCAAAAACAACCACAAACACACCACCCCACACACACACCACACCACACCACCCCAACCCACCCCACCCATTTGGCTCCCCTTTTCTTTTTTTTACCACACACAAAACCACACAAAAAAACAAAAAACCCCAAAACCCCAACACACACACACAACACACACACAACACAACACTCACACACAAACAAAACTCTCTTTTCTTCTTTCTGTTACACACACACACCCCACCCCAAACACACCACACAACACACACACCACCTCTCTCTCTCTCTTTTTACCCAAAAACACCACACAAAAAAAACCCAAAACCACAACACAAAACACAAAACCCCCACACACACCCCACCCCACCCACCACCCTCTTTTCCCCTTTTTTGTTACAAACACACAACACACCACACAAACACAACAAAACCACACACACACACAACAACACACCCCAAATCCTCTTTTCTCTCTCTTTTTAACACACACCCCACCACCACAAACACAACACCACCACAACAAAACAAAAACAACACAAAACACACAAAACACCACACACCCACCCCCACACACACACACACACAACACACAACACACACACACACACACACTTCTCTTTCTCTCTTGTTTTTCACCCCACACACACAACACACACCCCCACACACACACACACCCCTTCTCTCTCTCTTGTTAAAAACACACACACAAAACACACACCCCCAAAACGCAAACAAACACACACACACACCCCACTCCCCTCTCTCTCTCTCTGTGTTAAAAATCTCTCTTTTTCTCTATGTTACACACCACACACACAAACAACTCCACCCTCACACACACACACACACACACACCCCCACACACATTTCTTCTCCTCTCTGTTACCCCAACACTCTCCTCTCTCCCCTCTTTTACCCACAACACAAAAAATACACGCACACACACACACACACCCCACCCACACACACAAAAACACACCACACACAGACCCCACACAAAACAACAACACACCCACAAAACACCACACACTACTTACACCACACACCACAAAACACAAACACCCCCTTTTCCCCTTCTTTTCTCTCTGTGTTTCACTCTCTTCCTCTCGGGTTTTCACACCCCCAATCACACACACACCACCACACACACACACCCCCAACCCCACACACACACACACCCCACACCCACAACTCTCTCTCTCTCTCTTTTGGGTTAACCCACAAAACCAACACCCCACACACCCCCAAAACCACACCCAAAACCCCACACTTTTCTCTCTGTTTTAAACACACACCCCACCCCTTTTCCTCTCCTCTTCTTCTCACACACACACACAACACAAAAAACACACTCTCTCTTCTCTCTCTCTTTTTCCCCCCCACTCTCTTCTCTCTCTCTGTTAAACCCCACACTACACACCAACCCCAATTTTCTCTCTCTCTCTGTTACCCCCAACACCACTCTCTCTCTGTTTTTACACACACCACTCTCTCCTTTCTCTCTCTCTCCCACACACACAAAACACAAACAAAACCCCACACAAACCACAAACACACACACACAACCCCACACTCCCCTTTTCTCTGTTTTTCACACACCCTCTCTCTCTCTCTCCACACCCCAAACACACACTCAACACTCTCTCTCTCTCTCTCTCTGTGTTACACTTTTCCTCTCTCTCTGTGTTACAAACAAAACACCCCAACACACCCACACACACACAAACCAAAACACACACACACACACACACCACACCCCAACTCTCTCTCTTCTCTCTTCTGTTTAAAACACCACATTTCTCTTTCCCCTCTGTTACACACACCCACACACACACCCCACACACCCCACACGCCACACCACACACAAAACACAACACACACACACACACACACACACACCACCCCACACACCCACACTTTTTCTTTCTTCTTTTCTGTTACAAAACACACCACACACACCACACACACCCCACACAACACCCCACACACACAACAAACCCACACACTTCCCTCTCTCTTTTCTCTCTCTTTTCTCTTCTCGGGTTAAAACACAATTTTCTCTTTTTCTCTCTTTTAAACAAAACACTCTCTCTATCTTTTGTTACAACACTCTCTCTTCTTGTTACCAAAAACAAACACACACACACACCCCACAAAACACACACACACAAACCAAAAACCAAACCCCAAAACCACCCCTTTTAGCCACCCCTTCGGGTTTTATTTCCCAAAAAAGCCCAAAAAGGACCAAAAAACCACAGCCTTTTTTTGCGCGTTGGAGGGGGGGACAGCCCCGGAAAACCCCGGGAAATAAACAGCTCCCCTCCCCCCCCCACACCCCTTTCCCCCTCTCTTTTTTTGGTTTAAAAGGGTTTTTGGGCGCTGCTCCCTGCTGCTGCCTGCACTTTTGGGTGGGAAAAGTCAGGGCATTTTCGTAGTCCTCTCCGGCCTCTGAATGATGGCAATGGGACCACGCTGTACTGCCGGATATTTCCAAACACAGTGACAGCTGTTGGCATTTGTTGTTCTGTGGCCAGAATGTCTTCCCTGCCATTCACCAGAAACAACAACTCCAGCTTCACCAGTGACTCATGGTATCGGGAGAGCAGATCAGAATACCCAGCATCCACACAAAGCGTCAGAATACCCAGCATGCACACAAAGCATCAGAATACCCAGCATGCACACAAAGCGTCAGAATACCCAGCATCCACACAAAGCGTCAGAATACCCAGCATGCACACAAAGCGTCAGAATACCCAGCATCCACACAAAGCATCAGAATACCCAGCATCCACACAAAGCGTCAGAATACCCAGCATGCACACAAAGCATCAGAATACCCAGCATGCACACAAAGCGTCAGAATACCCAGCATGCACACAAAGCGTCAGAATACCCAGCATCCACACAAAGCGTCAGAATACCCAGCATGCACACAAAGCATCAGAATACCCAGCATGCACACAAAGCGTCAGAATACCCAGCATGCACACAAAGCGTCAGAATACCCAGCATCCACACAAAGCGTCAGAATACCCAGCATGCACACAAAGCATCAGAATACCCAGCATGCACACAAAGCGTCAGAATACCCAGCATCCACACAAAGCGTCAGAATACCCAGCATCCACACAAAGCATCAGAATACCCAGCATCCACACAAAGCGTCAGAATACCCAGCATCCACACAAAGCGTCAGAATACCCAGCATGCACACAAAGCATCAGAATACCCAGCATCCACACAAAGCGTCAGAATACCCAGCATCCACACAAAGCGTCAGAATACCCAGCATCCACACAAAGCGTCAGAATACCCAGCATGCACACAAAGCATCAGAATACCCAGCATCCACACAAAGCGTCAGAATACCCAGCATGCACACAAAGCGTCAGAATACCCAGCATGCACACAAAGCGTCAGAATACCCAGCATCCACACAAAGCGTCAGAATACCCAGCATCCACACAAAGCGTCAGAATACCCAGCATCCACACAAAGCGTCAGAATACCCAGCATCCACACAAAGCGTCAGGTATTCTTCTTGAAGGCGGTGCAGGCAGGCACATTGACATGTGTGTGGGACTGTTGTTGTCCTGACCAAGCGGCTCCTACCTGTGGTCCGTGAGGAGGTGCAGGTGTGCTGTCAACCAGGTGCAGCAGTAGCTGGGGAAAGTGACCACACCTTCACTGAACACAGCGCAGCCGTAAGAGCGTTAGGATAACATTTAGTTGTCAGGTTTATGCTAAAATCAAAAAAATATTTGATAGCCCTCCTCCCCTCCAAAAAGAAAAAGTAAAAGAAAAGAAGCCATCGCAAAACGTATATCCAGGACATAATTATGTAAGGAACAGAAACCAGACAATTCATAGACTGGTCAACTGAAAAAAACCCCCAAAAGTAATACATTCTATTCCATGCAAACTAACCAGAAACTTGTTTTCTATGTACTGCAATGACAAACACGGGGCAATAAAGATGTCCACCCCATTGTCATCGCCCTGAAGGTGAAGGACACAGTGGCGTGGTCCACACAGCCATCTGCACATGGCCCAGCCCAGGAGGAGGCCACCACAGTCCAGGGTCAAGGACGACATCATCAGGTCAAACGTCGCTTCAGTCAACTGTCAACAGTGCGTAGGCCAGGAGCTGTCATCCAGCAGCAGACACAGCAAGTAACCAGGAGCTGTCATTCAACAGCAGACACAGCAAGTAACCAGGAGCTGTCATTCAACAGCAGACACAGCAAGTAACCAGCAGACACAGCAAGTAACCAGCAGACACAGCAAGTAACCAGCAGACACAGCAAGTAACCAGGAGCTGTCATCCAGCAGCAGACACAGCAAGTAACCAGCAGACACAGCAAGTAACCAGGAGACACAGCAAGTAACCAGGAGCTGTCAATCAACAGCAGACACAGCAAGTAACCAGGAGCTGTCCAACA
>CM054166.1:39811449-39848949 GCA_028751875.1 Rapana venosa
CACAAAGAAATAAGCACACAAAACAATCAAGTAAAACAACAAACTAACGAACAAACAAACTCAAAACCTCAAACGCACTCGGCGAACATGTGTGTGAATACACGTGTGTATGTATGTATGTATGTATGTATGTATGTCTGTATGTATGTATGTATGTATGTATGTATGTATGTACTGTGTATGATGTAGTGTGTATGTGTGTGTGGCGTGGGCGTGGTGTGTTGTGTGTAGTGTGTGTGCGTGTGTGTGCGCGCTGCGCGCCCTGCGTGTGTGATATATATGTATGTATGTATGTATTAGTGCGTGTGTGTGTGCGTGCGTGTGTGCGTGTGTGTGCGTGTGTGTGTGTGTGTGCGTGTGTGTGTGAAGGAAAATGCTTGTTCCGTTCATTACCCTGTTCAGCCACGCTAATGAGGACATGCCCCTTCAAAACAGAAACGTTGATCTATGAACGGCTAAACACACACACACACACACACACTGGCTCCTCGCCTGACTTCAGCCAACAGCAGTAGTTGCACATTTCCAGAGCTGATATCAGTTAACAACTTTCAGTTGAAGGCAGGAGGAGGGGGAGGGGTGTGTGGATGACACACCAACACACCCAGCATGCATCCTGCTACCTGGAGAATCATGGACTTCCCCATGTTCCTCTTGCTGACGACTCCATGTACACGTCACAGATGTACAGACATCTGCTGTCCATGTATCACAGATTTACAGAGATCTGCTGTGCATGTATCACAGATTTACAGAGATCTGCTCTCCATGTAGACATGACAGATTTACAGAGATCTGCTCTCCATGTATCACAGATTTCCAGATATCTGCTGTGCATGTATCACAGATTTACAGAGATCTGCTGTGCATGTATCACAGATTTACAGAGATCTGCTGTGCATGTATCACAGATTTACAGAGATCTGCTCTCCATGTAGACATGACAGATTTACAGGGATCTGCTCTCCATGTATCACAGATTTCCAGAGATCTGCTGTGCATGTATCACAGATTTACAGAGATCTGCTGTGCATGTATCACAGATTTACAGAGATCTGCTCTCCGTGTAGACATGACAGATTTACAGGGATCTGCTCTCCATGTAGACATGATCAGATTTACAGAGATCTGCTGTGCATGTATCACAGATTTACAGAGATCTGCTCTCCGTGTAGACATGACAGATTTACAGGGATCTGCTCTCCGTGTAGACATGACAGATTTACAGGGATCTGCTCTCCGTGTAGACATGACAGATTTACAGAGATCTGCTCTCCATGTATCACAGATTTACAGAGATCTGCTGTGCATGTATCACAGATTTACAGAGATCTGCTGTGCATGTATCACAGATTTACAGAGATCTGCTCTCCATGTGCACATCACAGATTTACAGAGATCTGCTATCTCTGTATAGAGGGCAGATTTACAGAGATCTGCTATCTCTGTATAGAGGGCAGATTTACAGAGATCTACTATCTCTGTATAGAGGGCAGATTTACAGAGATCTGCTATCTCTGTATAGAGGGCAGATTTACAGAGATCTGCTATCTCTGTATAGAGGGCAGATTTACAGAGATCTGCTATCTCTGTATAGAGGGCAGATTTATAGAGATCTCGTATGCACACATGACACATTTACAGAGATCTGCTATATATGTAGAGATATCGGATTTACAGAGATCTTCTATCTATCTATCTATCTATCTATCTATCTATCTATCTATCTATCTATCTATCTATCTATCTATCTATCTATCTATCTATCTATCTATCTATCTATCTATATCACAGATTTACAGAGATCTGCTATACATATACACAGATGACAGATTTACAGAGATCTGCTGTATATGTATAAATACAGATGGCAGATGTACAGAGATTTGCTATCTATGTAAAGATGACAGATTTACTGAGATCTGCTATGTACAGATGACAGATTTACAGAGATCAGTTGTCTATGAACAGATGACAGATTCTAGTGTGTCTGCCTTGAGTAAAAACACCACGTACAAATCCAAGACAGATAGAAAACCAGCACCTCCTCTCCATAACCCCTCTCCAAAACAGACAGACAAACCATCCAACCAACAAGCAACAACCAAAGACGATCTACCACAACAACAAGCCAACAGACAACCTTATTTGGCTGAAGCAGTTAAGCTTAGAGAAACAAACAGAGTACAGATGATAACTGACACATAAGAGCAAACGGATTTTGTGAAGAAATGTGTCAGGAATTGAACCATCAACCCAACAACAGCTGTTGTTTTGCGAAAGGAAAACTTACCACTGCAAAAGAAAATGTAGGAAATTTGCCATCTCTGTCTGTCTCTCTGTCTCTGTCTCTGTCTGTCTGTCTGTCGCTCTCTCTCTCTCCGGAAATGGATGAGTCTTGAATATTGAGTCTATGTCTCTCTCTGTCTCTCTCTGTCTGTCTCTCTGTCTCTCTCTCAGTGCAGTCGTAGTGTAGAGTTATACAGCAGCACGCTTCCAACAAAGGAAAGGTTGCCGACAAAGACAGGAAGGGGCGGAAGAAACAAAGAGTTGTTCGCTGGTACCGGATGTCCTCAAAAGTGCACAGGCTGAGACAGAGAACTGAAACAAAACATGCAGATTGGGTGACGCCTTTTCCAAAAAGACCAATCGGACACTTGATGACTCCGTGACGCAATATCCGCCTAGAGAAAGGAAGGTTCCGGCTTTGCTTCGATCCAAGAGGAGGCTTAAATTCCGCGCAGTTCATTGTCTTGTTTTCTTCCTCTTCTCTTTTCCTTTCAGAGGCGGCGTGTTTGAAAGTTCTTGCTTCAGTTTCCAGTGTTTCCCACACAGTCGCAGCCTGTATTGTAGATGCCTGCTTCTGACCAGACTGCAACAAACTGGATGCTGATTTCGTAGGAGCTTAAACTAACAATGATTTGATACGACTTCAAACTAATACTGTTGTCATGCGAGAGATACGAGCTCAAATTCAATACTGATTTGCTACAAGCTCAATCTAAATGCTGATTTGATACAAGCTCAAACTTAATACTGATGCAATGAATCTCAAATTTAATACTGATTTGATACGTGCTCAAATGAAATACTGACTTAATACAAGCTCAAACTAAATACCGAATCGATACAAACTCAAATTTAATACTGGTTTGATACAAGCTCAAACTTAGCACTGATTTGATACAAGCTCAAACTGAATACCGCTTTGATACAAGCTCAAATTTAGCACTGATTTGATACAAGCTCAAACTGAATACCGGTTTGATACAAGCTCAAAGTTAGCACTGATTTGATACAAGCTCAAACTGAATATTGATTTGATACAAGCTGAAACTGAATACTGATTAAATACTGAGGTAATGTCTGCCAGATTGTGTCAGATGAGAGGGAATCAGTATAGGTTAGCCAATGTGATACTGCCCTTGACCAGTCAGCGACATTTGTAGAAGTGAAACCAGCACAGACACCCCTGTGGGGAGAAGACCCCCATTCCCAGCCTGGGCGAAAGGTCTGCTGCTGAACTCGAGTCCTGGTGACAAGATCTCCCTGTTCAGGACCAGACAGTGCGGGTCTTTGTGTCCTTGCTGTTTAACTGTTCGAAACATCATGGCTGGGTTTAGTTACTGTTTCAGCTGAGCTGGTGTCTTCCCTGCTGAGAGTTCAAAGCAGTGCCTTAAGACTCTTTGTGAACAGAAAGGAAGAAAAGGAAAGGGCACAGCTCCAAGCCCCCTGTGAATGAGAGTTCCTGCACTGTCTTATTTAAAAAAAACAACCCATTGCTGGTAAAAACTGCACTGCAGTCTTGCCTCTTGACCTTTTAACACATCGCTTCACCGTGTCTGTAGCATCCACTGTGTTAACACACAGGCCTTCTCACAGTCTTCCTCTTTCAAGGAAACGTGCTCAAAGTCCTGAGGCATTATGAAGACGGCGGATGAACAAGGTTCTAGTTTCAGTCAATCCAATACATTGACAATCGCTGCCAGCACTTTCCTGCAGGCCCCTAGGAAGAGGAGGGGCAGGGGCAGGCCACAGAAGACCTGGACTAAGGACACCAAAGACTGGCCGGCCTTGACCTGGCAGTGATGCTGCTGCTGCTGCTGCTGACAGAAGCTGAGGACAGACCGCCTGGAGGGAGGAGAACAACGCTGTCCACCATGGCGTCCCTTGATGTGTCAACAATGACTGTACTGTATTTGCAGGGACTCTCTCTCTTCTTTGTTTGGTGTAGTGATCACTTCCTGCCTTTGTTAGGCCCTCACTAATTACTCTGTCCCTGATTACCTTCCCTGGGGAACAACCGCACCCACACAACACACACACACACACACACACACACACACACACACACACACACACACACACACACAACACAGACACACACACACACAGACACACACACAGACACACACACACACACCACACACACACACACAGACACAACACACACACACGCACACACACACAACGCACACAACAACACACAGACACACACACGCACACACACACATACACACACACACACACACACGCACACACACACAGACACACACACACAGACACACACACACACACACACACACACCACACACAACACACACACACACACACACACACACACACACACACACACACAGACACACACACACACACACACACACACACACATGCATTCTTTTCTGAAAATGTCTGCAACATTCACTCTAGCTTGGATCAGACTCCTTTCCAGCCTGCACTTCCTGATCCCCAATTCTCTGGCACTCCTCTCCTTTTCTTTCATCCGACAAGTGAGAAAGAAATCATGACAATTCTGAAAGAAATGACTATAAAATCATGTGATCTTGATCCTATACCTGCTTTTTTCACTCAGTGCCTTCCACAGCTTATACCCACTATCACAAAAAGTGTAAACTCATCTTTTCTTTCAGGAATTTTTCTAACAGCTCTCAAAACTGCAATAGCTACACCTCTACTCAAAAAGCACGACCTCGATCCTAACACTGAAGAATTATAGACCTGTATCCAACCTACCCTTCATCTCTAAAGTCCTTGAAAAAGTTGTTCTGAAACAACTCAACAGCCATCTTCATTCAAATAGTCTCCTTCCCCCTTTCCAGTCTGCCTATCGTGCCAACCACAGCACCGAAACCACCCTAGTCCACACCTTAAACACGCTTCTACATGCGTCTGACTCAGGAAAAATCTCCCTTCTTGCTCTTCCCAACTTATCTGCAGCCTTCAACACTATAGACCATTCAATTCTTCTCTCCCGTCTCCAAAAAACTGTTGGTATTACAGGTACAGCCCTCACCTGGTTCAGTTCATACCTTACAGATCGATTCCACACAGTTGCAATAAACAAGATTCAATCAACACCTGCCAAACTAGAATATGGAGTCCCACAGGGATCAGTTCTGGTCCCTGTTCTTTTCACTCTCTACACTGCTTCTCTTTCAGACAAAATAAATCGTCATCAGATCAACCATCATTTTTATGCAGATGACTCTCAGATTCTTAGCAGTGATACCCCTGAAAATCTGTCTTCTCTCTTGATTAATATGTCCTACTGCCTTCAAGACATTCAAAACTGGATGATACAAAACAAGTTACAGCTAAATGCAGATAAAACCAAAGCCATGCTTGTGGGGACCAAACACAAACTCTCTTCCATCACAACAGCTTCAATAGAATTCGGCAATACATCTGTCCCTCTATCCACTGCTGTGAAATATCTGGGGGTCGTTATCAACAACACACTCTCTGTGAATGTCCTCACTTGTACACTCCTTCTCTTTCCCTCCGCTCTGCTGCAGATACCTTGTGCTTACGAATACCTAGATTCAACCAGTCCACCGTTGGCCGTCGCTCTTTCTCTGTTTCTGGTCCACCGATCTGGAATGACCTCCCTCTCTCCCTTCGCCAAAAGCTTTCTTATGAAGCTTTTAAATCCGGCCTCAAGACATTTATTTCAAAGCTAAGATTCTCCCCCTCTCTGACCACTGGGCTGTCCCGTCATTATCATTATCATCGGTGTGTTGAAGACGAGGATGTGGGGATGGGGATGATGATGGCGATAGTGATGGCGATAATTTTTATTGTTGTTGCTATTATGATTTTTATTATTATTATTATTATTATTATTATTATTATTATTATTATTATTATTATTATTATTATTATTATTATTATTATTATTATTATTATCGTTGTTGTTGTTGTTGATGTTATTGTAGTTACTATTATTATTATTATTATTATTGACTACGAGGTTATACGCAAAGGTATTTGTGTTAGTAAATGATCGGATGTTTTGCATTCCTTTTTTCTTCTTTGAAGCATGTACGGAAGTGTGCGTATATAAGAGTTGCAGAAATGTGTATTCTGATTATGTGCGAATATTACACAGTGCATACACGTCTATAGATGTTGTACCTATCTGATTTCTGCACTGCCCTGAGCAGATCCATCAAGGTATTATAGTATATTCATTTTAAGTGTGTATTAATTTTCTTTTTGTGTATCTGTGCACGTGTTGTAAATGTTTAGTCGTTCAAATCAGGCATTGAATATGACCAACAATGTATTCTGGCATGTATTTTTGTTCTACTGCAGCACTCCTGATTGTCCACGCCGAGGGTGCCTTTTCCATGGGTTAACAAAGTGTTTTGGATGTGATGAGTCTGTACAGTGTTTTATTTTAGGTGAAAGTAATGGGGGTTTACGATAATGTTCTTGTGCTAACAATGTATCAGCAGGATGATATCACTGTTTGAGGCGTAGCGTGACCTGAATGGCCTGAACACTACGTCATCACATTGCAAACCCCTTGGTGATGACACTGGCAGTCATGGACGCCTGGAATAGAACTGCTGACGAACGAAAGGCTGTGAAGTCACAGAGTGAAGCTGTCTGGAAAAGAAGTGAAATTAAACAGCGTGCACATGACTGGAAAAAAACCACCCAACTGCTCACGCCGGCTAATCATAATTATGATTATTCTGTGCAGCGGCAAGGTAGCCTGGAGTGTCAGACTGGAGGAAGAGCAGTGCTGATTGAACACTTCCAGCACTCACAACCAAATGGGGGGAGGAGGAGGAGGAGGAGGAGGAGGAGTGACCGTCAGGGGAAGTGAGGGGGAAGGTGACCCTGCTGTGCTTATATCCTCACTCAGTTCTTAAATGGTCTCCGGTGTCCTTAAATGGTCTGTTGTGTCCTTATATGGCTTCGGGTGTCCTTAAATGGTCTGTTGTGTCCTTACACGGGACGAGATAGCCTAGTGGTTAGAATATTGCGCTCGCAATCTGACGACCCGGGTTCGATTCCCGTTTGAGGGGATATTTTCACCTGGAGTTAACATCAGTGCAGACTCCACTCTCCCCAAAAGTCATTCGGATGAGACTATAAACCGAGGTCCCGTTAAATCCTGTTCCCCTTTTCGTAAGAGTAGGCCAGTGTGTCGGTGGGAACAGATGACAGAATTCACAAAACCGCATACACACGGGGACTGGATGTAAAAAAGCACATCAGTGCCTATTCCATCATCCTCGATATAAAAGAATAATATATATATATATATATATATATATATATGGTCTTGGATGTCCTTAAATGGTCTCTGGTGTCTTCAAATGGTCTGGCGTGTCCTTTAATGGTGTGTGGTGTCCTTAATAATAATAATGATAATAATAATACTATAATAATAATAATAATAATAATAATAATAAATGAAATTTATATAGCGCTATATCTTGCAGAGACAAATCAAAGCGCTTGCACTCAACTCTTTCTTACACAGTCATGCAACCAGTAACAATTAATAGTTCCATCAAGTCCAACACACACACACACACACACACACGGTAAACGCCTAGCTCACAGGCTACTTCAATTATCCAAAATAAAACACTTTCTAAATAATCATTCTCGAAAACTATTTTTTTGCGGTCACATTCTACCAATCATTGACTATGCGTCAACTATTTGGGATACCTGCAGTGGAACGAACTTGAAATTCATTCATCGTTTATACAAAAGAGCAGTAAAACTTGTATTGTTAAAAACAAGCACCCTGACAATTGAGGATTATAAGCAAATAAATGTCCTGACATTTCGAAACCGACTTTTATTCAATAAAGCTGTGTTTATGCAAAAAATTGTTAATCAAAATGCACCTCCCAAGATTACCAAAGCTTTCAAAGTTAACCAACATAGACACAACCATTTGCTAACATTTCCAAGACCCAGAAATAACCTATATAAATCGAGCCTCTTGTATTCAGGCAGTGACCTATGGAATAAACTCCCCCAAAATTTGAAATGTATTAAAAGCAAAAATCAGTATAAAACACATCTAAAAAGATATTTCATGAATAAAAGTACAGAACACTACTTGTAAACTTAAGAGAGTGATTTAAATGTCACTGACGTTATTCTTGTCATTAAAATCAGATATGAATCAAGTTTTTCTATTCATATAAGTACATGTGTAAGCATTGATCTATATATGGGTTGATATGATATCAACCCCAGCACGCTTTGAATCTGGTGTGTGTGTGTGTGTGTGTGTGTGTGTGTGTGTACAAGTGTGTGAGTGCGTGTGTGTTTTTGTGTTATACAAAAATATGCTGATTTATTTAGCTTTGTCGCTGTTAGTTTTCTGTTTCATAGTATTAGATGAGCTAAATTGTTATTGCTGACGTTAGTACTGCTGGGTGGGTTTACATTGCCTGAATTTATTCTTTGATCGAAGGATTAACGTTGCTCTGCCTCAAACCAAAAAGCACATGTACATGTGTGTATATGACCCGGGGAAAGGGAGGGAATGGATGTCTTTGTTAAACTTCTTTGCTCTGAATCCAATAGCTGTTGGTTATTCTTGTTTTCTTTACATATGAGTATATTATGTGGTGAGGGGATATGGGTGAGGATGTGTATGTGTATGTGTATGTAAGTGTTTAAATGATACATCAGTTTCCTCTGTTTATATCCATTTGGTTGTTGTTGTTGTTATTGTTGGTAGTGGTGGGGGTGGGGTTCTGGTTTATTTTGCCTTTTGTTTGTTTTGGGTTTAGGGTGGTTTTCTTGGGGTGGGGGAGGGGATATTTTGGACTCTTTTTCTCGTCTTTTGTTAGTTCTATATTGTTCTTCATTTGTCTTGGCTGTTATTCTTGTCCTATGCTAGTTATTGTCGCTGTTGTTGTTGTGTATGTATTTTGTGTTTGTTTGATTGTTTATTTCCTTGTTGTGGTTGTTCTTGTTGATTCATCTTTTTCTTGTTGTTTTATTCAGTTGTTTGTATGGTGTGTGTATGTGTGTGTGTTTGGGAGGGGGGAGGGAAGCAGTTGGTGTTTAAAAAAAATTTATTCTGTTTTGTCTTCTTTGTTTGTTTTGGTTTGGTTTTTCTTTGTTGCTTGTTTGTTTGTGTTATGACGGATATTTTTTCAAGATTTTTGAATTATTTGAATTGTATGGTCTAATATTTTTCCGGGTTTTTTGTTTTGTTTTTAATTCCACATATGCTTATGTTATTGTCTTTTCTTGTTTGATTTGTATAGTTTACCATAGATTAGGTTTTTTATTCTATGTCTGCATATACATTATCTTTTTTTTCTCGCTTTTTTTTCTTTCTTTAGATAGATGGCTTGATGAAAAAAAGCAAATGCACTGCTTATTCAATGTACCATCTGAAAATGAAAGTTTGACTTTGACTTGACTTTGACTTTGACACACACACACAGGTCACACACCCTGGCAGGGCGAGAGAATATTGGCTGTTGAAGGCAGGGACTAGCTATGAGATGAAGCAGGAGAGGAAATCTTAGGTTGGAAATAAATATGTCTTGAGACTGGATTTAAAAGTGTCATAAGAAGGCTTTTGGCGAAGAGAGAGAGGGAGATCATTGCAGATCGAGGGACCAGAAATAGAAAAAGAGCGACGGCCGACGGTGGATTGGTTGAATCTAGGTATTTGTAAGCACAAGGTATCTGCAGCAGAGCGGAGGGAACGAGAAGGAGTGTACAGGTAAAGACATTCAAAGAGGTA
This sequence comes from Rapana venosa, assembly GCA_028751875.1. NCBI lineage: Eukaryota > Metazoa > Mollusca > Gastropoda > Neogastropoda > Muricidae > Rapana > Rapana venosa. The sequence goes on from CM054166.1 coordinate 39,821,495, forward strand.
GGAAGGTGCTGCTTTGTGGAGACATTTGTAACAGAGGGTACTGATCTTATAGCTTACTCTCTGTGGCACAGGCAACCAGTGGAGAGATCACAAGAGAAGGGTAATGTGCTCAGCTTGTTTCTTTCTGAGAACTAGTCGAGCTGCGGAGTTTTGTATACGTCCAAGGGAGTGGATAGATGATGCTGGCAGACCAGCCAAAACAGAATTACAGTAGTCCAGACGTGAAAGAATGAAAGACCAACAAGTTTGGCTGTTACATCAGTGGACAGGTACTTTCAAATTGCACTAATACGCCGTAATTGCTAGTAGCAGGACTGGCAGGTCTGGGTTATGAATTTTTGCATAGAGAGTGTGTTGTCAATAATGACCCCTCGATACTTCACAGCAGTGGATAGAGGGACTGATGCATTGCCAAGTTGTATTGAAGCTGTTGTAATGGACGAGAGTTTGTGTGTGGTCCCTATAAGCATGGTTTACGTTTTATCTGCATTTAGCTGTAACTTGTTCTGTACATCCAATGGTCTGTGGTGTCCTTAAATGCTCTCTGGAGTTCTTAAATGGTCTGTGGTGTCCTTAAATGCTCTGTGGTGTTCTTAAATGATCTGTGGTGTTCTTAAATGGTCAGTGGTTTTCTTAAATGTTCTCTGGTGTTCTTAAATGATCTGTGGTGTCCTTAAATGATCTATGGTGTCCTTAAATGATCTGTGGTGTCCTTAAATGATCTGTGGTGTACTTAAATGGTCTCTTGTATCCTTAAATGGTCTTTTGTCACTGACTGGTTAAGTCCTTCAACTGCAAGACCCAAGTCCAAACTTGAAGTGCTTAGCATATCACTTTAACCGTAAACCCTAAACACATGAAAACACGATGCACAACAATGACAAACCGAGATATTGCACAAGAAGTAAAGATGCAAATAATAATAATAATAATAATAATAATATATGGCTATAATAATATTAATATAGCGCTGAATCTTGTAAAGTAAACAAATCAAAGTGCTTGCATTTAAATCATTCACACGCATGCAACCGTCCACAAATATCAAGATAAACAAATATCAAATTTATACACACAACACACTTAGGTGGGGGTGGTGGAGGTGAAGGTAGCTATTGAAAAGTAGGAACAGATAACAGGGGAAGATCTCAAGTAGACTATAAGTGCGTTTTGAGGCTACATTTGAAAGAATCAAATGAAGGCTTTTGGCGAAGTGGAAGAGGGAGGTCGTTCCATGTGGAGGGACCGGAAACAGAGAAGGAGCGACGGCCAACAGTGGTTTGTTTAAATCTGGATGTTCTAAAGCACAAAGTATCTACAGCTGAACGAAGGGAACGCGATGGAGTGTACAGGTGAAGACAGTTACAGAGATAAGAGGGTGCAGATTTGTGGAGACATTTGAAATAGAGGGTATTGGTCTTATACTTTATTCTTTGTGAGACAGGCAGCCAGTGAAGAGATCGCAAAAGAGGAGTGGTGTGTCAAGATTTTTTTCTTTCTAAGGATTAGTCGAGCTGCAGAGTTAACTTAAAAGTACTTCCTAACTTTTCAAGGACCGTCTGTTGTTGTACCTGATTTTGCATGCTCACAAAGATAATAAGACCTGTCAGATTTGGAATAGCTTTCTCCCCTACGAGTGCTGGAGGCCGTCAGTACGCCCAGCATCCCCACCTTCAGGACATTCTCTGCTAGGGAGTCCCTCTGGTCCAGCCCTCTCTTTGTTTCTGCCTTGGTGTTTTTCTTCCCGACACCCCCTTCTTGTCTATTTTCTGCCTTCTTGGTCCATTCTCCTGCCTCCCCCCCCCCCCCCCCCCCCCCAAAAAAAAAATAAAACAATAAAAAAAACCCAATTATCTCCCATGTCGAAGACGGATGCTCTGCTCCTGTCTGCAGCGCTTAACGGCAGCCCAACACATTTCCGCTCACACAACAGACGTGAAGAGATGCTGTTTGAGCGGTGGAGAATGTCGAAGAAGAAGAAGAAGAAGAAGAAGAAGAATTGCGAAGAAGAAGAAGAAGAAGAAGAAGAAGAAGAAGAAGAAGAATTGCGAAGAAGAAGAAAGAAGAATGAAGAAGAAGAAGAAGAAGAAGAAGAAGAAGAAGAAGAAGAAGAAGAAGAAGAAGAACAAGAACAAGAACAAGAACAAGAACAAGAAGAAGAACAAGAAGAAGAACAAGAAGAACAAGAAGAAGAAAAAAAGAAGCAGAAGAAGAAGCAGAAGAAGAAAAAGAAGCAGAAGAAGCAGAAGAAGAATCAGAAGCAAAAGCAGAAGAAGCAGAAGCAGAAGAAGCAGAAGCAGAAGAAGCAGAAGCAGAAGAAGCAGAAGCAGAAGAAGCAGAAGAAGAAGCAGAAGAAGCAGTAGTCAGGTTTGTCTTGCAGTTTGCAGTCTGTGCTTTGACAGCCCTCCTGCTGTAGGAGAGGAGGTCAGTTTCCACAGGAAGGTTCCAGATCTGGGGAGGAGTTATCTCCGTTGTGTCTGTCCACTATACGACAGCAGACCTGTGCCACAACCCATGTCGTCGTTGAGGAGCCAGGCGTCAGAGACCTCAACTTCTCCAGGGGCCAGCATGTTGAGGGCGGTTCCCATCTTTTCTCCCTCGCTGCTTTTCCTTCCCTGACCCTAAAGAGGGCAGGTACCAATTTACAGATGGGTTACTGGGGGACTGTACTTAGGCCATTGTGCACAAACAGTAACCGATGCATTTGGTAACCACGCTCAACGCCGCTTAACCTTGGCTTAGGTAGAGCAACCACAGAACGATCCCATCCCCGTTAGTGATAGTTAGGGACCTAAAATGCACAGCGTTAAGTTCTGTGAATCACTGACTAAACCAGGGCATCCCGTTGGCTGACGCTGTATAGCAGTTCACCTATCAACTCCTATGGAAAGGGGCGACAATTACGCAGTCTAGAGCACAGTCATGGTGTATGACATGATTGATGTCCCTTTAGGCATTCTCTCAGAACCTTTGGAGTTTGATGCTCCGAGCAGTCACGTGGAGTCCAGAGTCAGCGACCTTTGACCTGCAGTCATCACGACTGAGTGTCCATAACAGGGGCAAATCATGCTGGAAGCTCAGCGGTAAATTCATGTGGAATGATGATGTTTGCCAACATAATAACAATGTATTTTGCTTTAAACGCTGGTATGACAAAGCTGGGTCTGTTCCTTCCACAATAAGATGAGAGCCATTAAAAAACAACTTGTGGACATTAGTGCAGCAGTCGTGTGAGAAGAATACTGTCCATTAATCTGGTACAATGTCAGAAGAATACTGTCCATTAATCTGGTACAATGTCAGAAGAATACTGTCCCTTAATCTGGTACAATGTCAGAAGAATACTGTCCCTTAATCTGGTACAATGTCAGAAGAATACTGTCCATTAATCTGGTACAATGTCAGAAGAATACTGTCCATTAATCTGGTACAACGTCAGAAGAATACTGTCTATTAATCTGGTACAATGTCAGAAGAATACTGTCCATTAATCTGGTACAATGTCAGAAGAATACTGTCCATTAATCTGGTACAATGTCAGAAGAATACTGTCCATTAATCTGGTACAATGTCAGAATGTTCAACCTCTCCACCTCCTTCAGATCTCCTTCAAGTTTGTTTGTTCAATGTGCAGTCTCTCTGTCAAAATGGAAAAGCCGACTACATATCTGATTTCATCTCTGAAAAAACATTGACTTAACCTTCCTCACCGAAACTTGGCTTAAACCACATGGCCATGAACCAAAAATAAAACAGCCGACTCCTCCTGGATATAAAACTATTTCTTTCCCCCGACTCTCTCGAGGAGGTGGGATTGCCATCATTCTCAAAGACATATTGGAACAGTCTCTTTCTTTAAGTCACAACCTTCAATTCTCACATGAATCTTTTGAAGTTTGCGAAATCAATCTCAACCTACCTGGCCACTCTATTACTATCTGCTGCCTTTACCGTCCACCTCCCAGCCGTAAAAACAACTTAACATCTTCTCTTTTTCACCAAGAATTACAGTCACTCCTCGCCCACTACAGCCTCTCTCCCACTTAACTTATAATTCTTGGTGACTTCAAATTCCATTTCGACAACCAGTCTTCTCCAGATATCGAACGTCTTTCTCTTTCTCTGTCCAACCAATCTCTCTCTCAACTGGTAAACGAAGCAACGCACAGATCTGGTCATATTTTAGAATGGCTGATTACTAATGCTTCATTTAATCTTGTCACATCTGTTTCTGTCACCGACGAACTGCATTCTGATCATTCCGCCATTCTTTTCCATCTTAACATCACAAAACCTGTCAGAAAGAAGAAATATGTTACTCGTCGCAATCTTAAGGCCTTAGACATTCATACCTTCTCTTCACAAGCTTCCGAACGTTTTTCACAAACCTCTGACCACACTGACCTCTCTGGTCCCTATAACACTATTCTCCGCCAACTGCTTGATGAGCATGCACCTCCTACTGACCATCTCCTCCCTGACAGACCCTGTGCGCCATGGTATACCCAAGACATCTTGATAGCGAAGCGCAAACGCCGGCAACTAGAACGGCAGTGGCGGAAGTCAAAAACCGAAATCAACAAACAGCTTTTCCGAAAACAAATAAACAAAGTCAAACTCTTAATTCATTCAGCAAAGACAGACTACTACTCTTCCCAAGTTCTCTGTGCTACATCCATAAAATCTCTTTTTTCCCTCACCTCAAATCTCCTTGGATCTGCAAAAACAACTCCTCTGCCTAACACCCACAGCCTGTCTGAACTTCCATCCATATTTTCTGCCTTCTTCTCAGACAAAAATCGAAACATACGCTCCAGACTGGATCAGACTCAATTCCAGCCTGCACCTCCTGATCCCCAGTTCACTGGCACTCCTCTCTTTTCCTTCCATCCCTCAAGTAAAAAAGAAATCATGACAATTCTGAAGGAAATGACTATAAAATCATGCGACCTTGATCCCATACCTGCTCCTGTTTTCTCACAATGCCTTCCACATGGATGGGTGGTCTAGAGGTAACGCGCCTGTCTAGAAAGCGAAAAGTCCGGGTCTGAAGTGTGCGGCGGTTCGTACCCCGTTTGGACCCGAAACTTTTCCCCATCCATTAGACCATGAGTGGTGGTCTGGGCGCTAGTCTTTCGGATGAGACGATAAACCGAGGTCCCGTGTGTTACACGTAATTATTTAGCGCACGTAAAAGAACCCACGGCAACAAGAGAGTTGTCCCTGGCAAAATTCTTAGAAAAAAAGCCACTCTGATAGGGAAACAAATACAGTTGCAGACAGGAAAAAGAAAAAAAAAAGGGTGGCGCTGCTCTTGTGGCGACGCGCTCTCCCCGGGGAGAGCAGCCCGAATTTCACGGAGAGAAATCTGCCGTGACTTAAAGTGGTATGAAATGAAATGAAATGAAACTTGTACCTATTATCACTAAAATAGTAAACTCATCTCTTGTGTCAGGAAATTTTCCATCAGCTCTTAAAACAGCAATAGTCACACCTCTACTGAAAAAGCACGACCTCGATCCCAACATTCTGAAGAATTATAGGCCTGTCTCAAACTTACCCTTTGTCTCTAAAGTACAAGAAAAGGCGTTCTCAAACAGCTCAACAGTCACCTTCATTCCATGATCTCCTTCCCACTTTTCAATCTGCCTATCTCCCCAACCACAGCACCAAAACCACCCTAGTATACACTCTAGATACACTTCTACTTGCTTCTGATGCAGGAAAAATCTCCCTCCTCACTCTTCTTGACTTATCTGCAGCCTTTGATACCATAGATCACTCAATTCTTCTTTCTCGCCTCCAAAATACGTTTGGTATTAACGGCACAGCCCTCACATGGTTTACTTCATACCTCACAGACAGGTTCCAGAAAGTTATTGTAAACAAAATTCAATCAAAACCTGTCAAAATGAAATGTGGAGTCCCGCAGGGATCAGTCCTGGGCCCTGTTCTCTTTACTCTCTACACTGCTCCACTCTCACATATAATAAACAACCACCATATTGATCATCATTTCTATGCCGATGATACTCAGCTTCAGTGCAGTGATACTGTTGAAAACTTGCCTTCCCTCCTGACAAATATGTCCTACTGCCTTCAAGACATTCAAAACTGGATGACTCAGAACAAGTTACAGCTTAATGCTGATAAAACCGAAGCCATGCTCATAGGGACCCAACATAAACTTTCCTCTATCGCAAAAACTTCAATAGAATTCGGCAATACGTCAGTTCCTTTGTCCAACTCTGTGAAGTATTTAGGAGTAGTTCTTGACAACACACTCTCTATGAAAAAATTCATCACCCAGACCTGCCAGTCATGCTACTATCAATTACGGCGCATAAGCGCGATTCGCAAGTATCTGTCCACTGATGCAACTTCCAAGCTTGTCACATCTCTCATTCTTTCACGTTTAGACTACTGTAATTCTCTTTTGGCTGGCCTACCAGCGTCCTCTATCCACTCTCTTCAACGCATACAGAACTCTGCAGCTCGACTGGTCCTAAGAAAGAAAAAATCTTAACACATCACTCCTCTTCTGCGATCTCTTCACTGGCTGCCTGTCTCACAAAGACTGGAGTATAAAATCAGTACCCTCTGTTTCAAATGTCTCCACAAATCTGCACCCTCTTATCTCTGTAACTGTCTTCATCTGAACACTCCATCCCGTTCCCTTCGTTCAGCGGCAGATACTTTGTGCTTTCGAACACCCAGATTCAAACAAACCACTGTTGGCCGTCGCTCCTTCTCTGTTTCTGGTCCATCCACCTGGAATGACCTCCCTCTTTCACTTCGCCAAAAGCCTTCACTTGATACCTTCAAATCCAGCCTCAAAACACACTTATTTCCTACCTGAGACTTTCCCCCCAAATATCTGTCCCTAATTTTCAACAGCATCTTTCACCTTCTAAGTGTTGTTTTGAGTGTGTGTGTGTGTGTGTGTGTGTGTGTGTGTGTGTGTGTGTGTGTGTGTGTGTGTGTGTGTGTGTTTGTGTGTGCGTGTGTGTGCGTGCATGCGTGCATACGTGCGCGCGCATGGTTTTGAAATCTGTTGTTCATTATGCTTAAGGAGAGTTGCATGCCTGTAAATGATTGAGTGCAAGCGCTTCGATTTGTTTTGGTTTTTTACAAGATTCAGCGCTATATAAATTCCATATATTATTATTAAGAATACTGTCTATTAATCTGGTTTAATGTCAGAAGAAAACTGTCCACTAATCTGGGACAATGTCAGATCAAGACAGCACGTCGAGAACCATGTTCTCAAACCAACGTCCCTCCCCCCAGGAGATGACAACCATCTCAACATTCCACCGCTAAACTACACGCTAGGAGACAAGACAGGTATTTATTCTCATGCCTGCGATTTTGTCAGATATGGTTCTTTCTCATATATTGTCCTGAAAAAAAACCAGTTTCCAATTTATTGTTATCGACATACTCACACACTTGCACTGTCAAAACCTCGGACAGACTTGTTTAGATCAAGCCTACATAAGTCAGGGAGAACTCCATGGAAATGATTACCAGAATTTCTTTTAAAAAAGAAAAAGCTATTAATCCGTGAATAAATGCATCAGAGCATTTACTCTCTCTCTCTCTCTCTCTCTCTCTCTCTCTCTCTCTCTCTCTCTCTCCCCTCTCTCTCTTTCTTTCTCTCTCTCATACAGATTTGATGTTGGCATTGATGCATGGTGTGAGTGCGCGCGCGCGCGCGCGTGTGGGCACGTATGTGTGGGAGTGTGTGTGTGTGTGTGTGTGTGTGTGTGTTGTGTGTGTGTGTGTGTGCATGGGGATGCAAATTGCTTATATAATATTTGTGTCATATAGTTTACTATTGCTGTTGCTTCCCATAAAGCACACATAATGTTTGACGTTTCTTTCTGTTAGCCAAAATGATAGTGATTTGTTCTGCTTTATATTATGGAGGTTTTTGCTTTGTTTGGCTCTGTTTTGGTTTGGGTTTGGGGTTGTTGTTGTTGTTGTTTTTTTGGAGGGGGGACTATTCGGTTGTCCCGTCTCCCCTTGTTGTTGTTGCCGCTTTTGTTTTGCTCTTGGTTTCTTTGCTATTTTCTCGGTTGTTTCTGTGTTTCCTGTTTTTGCTTTCTTTCTTACTTGTTGCTACTTTTTTTCTCTCTCTCTCTTCGGTGATTTTGGGGGGATTTTGTGTAGATATTTTTTCCGTATACTGTGTAAGTGTATTGATATAGGCTTTGTTTTATTTTATTATCATATATATCCCTAAGGGCGGGGACTGGATGTAAAAAAGCACATGGGTGCTTATTCATTATCCTCGAAATAAAAGATTTTGTCATTGTCATTGTTATTCTCTCTCTCTCTTCTCTCTCTCTCTCTCTCTCTCTCTCTCTCTCCTCTCTCTCTCTCTCTCTCTCTCCTTTTCTCTCTCTCGTCCTCTCTCTTCTCAAAGTTATGAAGTATTTCTTGAATAATTATGTTATGTTCCACATTTGATTGTTAAGAACAGAAGGATGTTTCTGGAGTCCTCCAGTTTCATTGCTATTAATTTGCTTTTATTAAATTGCATCGCAATTGAAGGATGGATGTAAAAAAACAATCCACAAAAACCCAGTTAACATGCTTATTCCACCACTTTCTAAAAAAATCGATTGAATTAAGTTCAATTCAATTCAAGGAGTAAAGGAAAAAGTGGAATAGAGTTGATTTCAATTTGCTATCACCGACCAGGTATTAGTTGATTTCTCCTTATTGTCTGTGTTCTTTTAGTCAGTGAGGACAAGGAGCAATTGTTCGTATAATATCGGCGAATTTGAAGCGGCAGAAAGCTGTTCCGTTGGGAAGTACAGCCATCAAACAACGTTGTTTCTTGGCAATGGGCACTTGCAGAGCTCTGATAGTTCTCTGGCTTCACTTCTCTGGCTTCACTTCTCCCCAGAGCTCTGCTAGTTCTCTGGCTTCACTTCTGCCCAGAGCTCTGATAGTTCTCTGGCGTCACTTCTGCCCAGAGCTCTGCTAGTTCTCTGGCGTCACTTCTGCCCAGAGCTCTGCTAGTTCTCTGGCGTCACTTCTGCCCAGAGCTCTGCTAGTTCTCTGGCGTCACTTCTCCCCGCAGCTCTGATAGTTCTCTGGCGTCACTTCTCCCCAGAGCTCTGATAGTTCTCTGGCTTCACTTCTCCCCAGAGCTCTGCTAGTTCTCTGGCTTCACTTCTCCCCGCAGCTCTCCATGGCTGGCAGCGGCCCAGCCTGCTTTCCCTGACTGACCAAACTCCGCTTCCTGCCGCAAAGCCGGGCCCTCCTCTCCCCTTTCTTTTCCTGCTGGTCCAGTTCACATTCCCGTCTTTTGGGTTGAGGTTTGTTGTGTGTCATTATCCGCCTTTTCCTGTGTGTCACTGTTTTTTCTCTTTTCTCTTGTTGACTGATCTCTTTGTTGGTTGTTGGAACATTCATACCTGCAGCAATATGCAGAAGCATGTACGTGAACGCGCTAACACCCCAGACAAGAACTCGAGGTCTGTGCAGCGCACTAGGTTCTGTGTGTACTTCGCTGTCTCCACAAACATCCTTGCCTTGGCACCCCCCCTCCTTTTCTGCCTACCTATCTCTCTCTCTCGTCTCTCTCTCCCCTTTCACCTCCACTCAACTACCCCCTCTTCCACCCTATCCTAATACTTTTTCCACCTTCTTTCTCCTCCAGCTTCCCATTTCCTTATCCTGTACCCCCTTACGGATTTTCTGGAAGAGATCTTGCTCCCAAAAAGCCCATTTTTCTTTTCAACACCCGTTGCCACTGGTTTTGACCCCAATAGTCTGTGGATACACATAAATGGTATTCACCCAGTCCTGCTGGCCAGTATGCTCAGCAGCTAATGAATCTGCTCACAAATGAGCATAGCTAAACTATATAACTGCTGAAAACTGTAAATTGGTCATAGTGAACAATGTGCATTATAAACATATATTTGTATTTTGTGATTTGATTATAAACATGCATAATAAACATGTAGTTGCATTTGTGATTTCATTATGAACATGCATTACCATGCATTATAAAAATGTATTGGTATTTTTTGATTGATTATAAACATGTATAAACATGCATTATTAATATGTATTTCTATGTTGTCACTTGATTATAAACATATGACCATGTATTATGAACACTTTTTTTTTGTATTTTGTCATCTGATTATAAACTTACCACAATGTACAGGGAGGTAATTAGATTATCTCCCATATGATAAGAGCCCGGTTGTAGTGTATGTGTTTCTAAATTGGGACACACCTGCGAATTGTGCGAGCCTCTGTATCCTTGGTGGTGGTTTAGATTTATGGTCAGTATGTTTGCCTGTGGGGTAACCTGTGAAATTCAGGTATCTTCTTATCCGGGTCACCTTCTCAGTTTTCATTGAGGGAAGTTATACAGATTGTGGCATATACAATATATAGATGTAAAGAGAAGATAACCACCACCAACACTTGACTGAAGTAGTAATGTGCCATTACTGGCCTTTGGTAAACCCAACATTTTGTAAGCATATATATGCCTTGATATAGAAAAGCATGTGAACTATGTATTTTGTAACATAGAGATTGGTATACTTTTATATATTTTTTTTGTTTAATAGTGAGTAATATACAGCTGTCACAAGGAAATGGTGTAAGCTAAGCCTGTACTCGGATTAGGACTTAATTCCTATTATTGTAAATTTAAGAAATAGTACTCTGTCCTGAGAGGACTAGTGAATGTTAGTGATTGTTTGGGATTGCATCTTGAATAACTTTTGTCTATAATTATTGTGTTTGAATTTGACTTTTTCCTTATTTCTTACTGTAATACTTTTGTATTTATAAATTTAAATTTGACATAATTCAATTTTCAATTTTGTGGTATATTGATAAAAGTTTGCTGTAGAGACATATATTAATCTGGATTCATATTCTCCATGATTAAGTTGTATTGTTAATAGTACAAGTAAGTAAATTAAATCTCATAATAGCTTACATTATGACAAATATTCGAATACCAATGGCTGGCTTACTAAATATGGACTCAAAGTAGGCTTTCTCAATGTATGCCACTTGCTAAACAAAGTTTCAGACTTACCTTCTATTATTTGTCAAATTCAAACAATCCCTTTCATGTTTTTAGTTTTGCCGAATCACGATTATCTCCTAATGTTAGCAGATGAAATATATCAGTTCAAGACTACAAGTTTGTTAGACGAGATGCCACAACCAAGTTAGAAAACTGGAATAATAACTTATATCACCAGTCAGTTAATTAAAACATATAACATTATTTGATAAATATGATATTGAATGTATATGGTTAGAAGTCAGCTTGAAAGGAACTAAACCAATACTGATGGGATTTTTGTATCGGAACCCAAATGAACGAATAAATTGGTATGATAGATTTGAACAGGTGATGGATGATGTTTCTAACCACTCAGCAGAAATCATTCTTCTTGGAGATTTTAATATTGATTTATTTAAACCACATGATAATTGGAAAAAAACGTTTGAGGTATATAATCTGTCTCAATTAATAACCACCACCACAAGAAAAACATTGCGTTCTGAACATTAATTGACCATAATATATACAACCAATCTGTCTAACATAGTAGAATTGTCTGTACCTATCTATGGTAATCAGTGATCACTATCCTGTTTGTTTTTACCTGGTCTAAGAAAGGTGCTAAAATACCCAAATGTAAACACAAGTGTATTTCTTTTCGAGCTAATAGAAACTTTAATACAGAAGACTTTTTGTCTGACCTTTGTAAAGCAGATTTTCTAATGTATACCAGTTTACTGACCCAGACAAAGCACTTGCAGTTTGGTTCAGCATATTTTCATCTATCTTTGATAGTCACGCCCCTCTTAGAGTAAAACGTGTTAAATATAGAGACAAACCACCATGGCTAACTGATGATATTAAAGAAGCTAATAACTACCGTGATAATTTACTGAAGTCAACAGTGTAAAGACGAACAATTTAAGGTACAGCGGAATAAAATAACATATATGAAACGAATAGCAAAAAAGAAATATTTTAGTGAACTTATTTCATCTAAAAAAGATTCAAAGTCCAATCTGGAATGCTATCAACCAATTAGCTGGTAAACCATCCATTTCTAATGCTCATCAGGTACAGCCTATCTGCAGAAAATATCAATAAGCATTTTTGTACTGTGGCTGAAAAACTTGTGAATGTTGACCACTCTGAACAAAACGATTTACTTCTTTTAAATACATTTTGTAGCAGCAAGCATATTAAAACAAAACTCATCTTTAGGTTTATTGGTGTGCATGAAGTGAACAAGGAATTGTGTGTATTAAGCTAACAAGCTCTCGTGGTTTAGACAATTAGATAGCAAAATTTTGAAAATCATCTGCACCTGTAAATCTCAGAGCATCTTGCCTACATCTATAACCTCTGCATAGAAAAATGTTATTATCCTCAAATGTTTAAAGACGCCAAAGTGTTTCCCATAATTTAAATCGGGTGATCCTAGTGACCCTTCTAATTACGACCTATATCAATTCTATCTACATTGTCTAAACCTTTAGAAAAACATCTAAAACAACATTTGTTGTCACACTTTACAAAATATAAATTGTTTCATCCTAACCAAAGTGGATTTAGAGAAAAATTATTCATGTCATACAGCACTTACTAATCTGTTAGAACAGTGGCATCATAATATTAACAATGATTTACTAACAGGAGCGGTTTTTGTTGACTTGCTAAGGCCTTTGACACTATAGATCACAACCTACTCATAAGGAAACTAACAATATATAGTATATGATTCAGATGCACTAAAACTGATTAACTCATTCTCTAATGACAGGAGACAAGTTGTTTATCTAGACTCCATAATGTCGTCTTTCTTGCCCATAAAATATGGTTTTCCCCAAGGGTCCGTGTTTGGTCCAATCTTCTTTTCAATATACATCAACGACCTTCCCCTCCATGTATCTTCCACATGTGAACTCTTTGCAGATGACACTACCATACATACTGTAGGTAAAGACGTTATGTCAATGGGTACAGAATTACAAAATGACTTAGACAATCTGACCACATGGACAGAACATAATCACATGGCCATCAATCCTCAGAAATCTAAACTCATGGTTGTTACAACCAGACAAAAGCGCCAAAACTTCAAAACCAAACTAAATGGAATAAAAATCAATGATAACAGTTTGGAAGAAGTAAATTCATTTAAATTACTTGGTCTATATATTGATAATAACTGTCCTGGTCAACCACATCTTTAATGTTTCGAAGAAATTATCTAAAAAGTTATTTCAACTAACAGAAATAAAACATTTTCTTGATCAACATACTCGCAAACTATTCTCTCTGCTTATATAAAACCAGACAATTGATTATGCCATACGTGCTGGATTCAGCGAGGTAAAAACTGTATAAAGAGAATTGAAAGAGTGAATAAACGTTCTCTAAAGTTAATTCTTCTAAGGACAAAGTTCGCTGGAAATCTGTGACTATAAAGAATTGGACATTCTTCCATTAGTCTGAAATGTCGCTTCAATAAAGGCCTATTAATGTATAAAATTATGAATAACTTGCTCCACTTTATCTTTGTCAGAGATTTCCGGTGAAAACTGTTCGAAATAAAAGTATAGTTGTTTTACCTCGACCAAGAACTGATCTTTTTTATGTCTTCACTGGTGTAATCTGGTACCAAATTTATGGAATGAGATCCCTGTCTCAATTAAAAACAAAAAAAGTGTACCATCTTTCAAAAAAGCCTTCCACGCATATTTGTTCAATTCAGTGTAACTGACATTAGTGAGCTTGCTTTGAATTGTAGTGTGTGTGTGTGTTTGTGCCCTTGCTTGTTTTGATTTTGTTAACAATGAACTTGTCTGAGTTTTCCCCCCTTAAAATGATGTTTGGGTTGTATTTTGTTGTTAATGCAGAATGTATGGATTGTTAATTTGCAATGTTCTGTTGGAGAAATTTCATTACTTCTGTGGACTTTTATATCAATTCTAATAATGTGTATATAGGAATTGGGCATGCATGAATATGTGTGTGTGTGTATATGTGTGTGTATGGTGTGTGTATGTGTGTGTCAGTGAGTAGTAATGAGCGCCCATTTGCAGTGTGCGCAGATGAGAGAGGAAAGAAAAGCAGTTCTGTGTGTTTATTGTTGAAATAGCTGATGTTAGATTGGTCAGTTTTCTGATGCTTTGTGGCTTGCTGTCTTCGTACATCAAATAATGTTTATTTCCTGTTTTGTCTGTACAAATGTATGATTATGAATATTTTGATAATTATGACATGTGTCTATTATCTTGTATGTGAGGAAATGTCTTGCGAATGGATATGTATCCAGGATGTTTGTGTTGGTGTGGTGTGTGTGTGTGTGGTGTGTTGTGTGTGTGTATTATGTGGTTGAGTGTGTATGTGTGAGAGAGTTGTGTGTGTGTGTGTGTGTGGTGTGCATGAGTGGCTATACTGTGTAAGTGTGGTGTGTGTGTGTGTGTGTGTGTGTGTGTGTGGTGTGTGTGCGCGTGCGCACGCTTGTATTTAGTCTGGACTTTTGGGGGTGTTGTTTTGTTTAGGGGAGGGGTGTTGGGAAGGGGAGTGTTTTTTGGGTTTTTTTTTCTTGTTTAATCGGTTTTGTTTATTCATTTGATTTTTCGATTTCTTGATTTTGCACTAATTGAATGGGAGTTTGAGTGAAATATTTCATTGTTATTTGAAATGATCTTGTTTGTTAATTAATTGATTTATTCATGCTTGTCTTCAATTTTTGCCCATGAGGGCCTGGTGTAAAGAAGCCTCTGGCTTATCCAATTACCCTCATTAAATTATTCGAGTTCGAGTTCGAGTTCTATCTATCTATCTATCTAATCTATCTATCTATCTATCTATCTATCTATCTATCTATCTATCTATCTATCTATCTATCTATCTATCTATCTATCTATCTATCTATCTATCTATCTATCTATCTATCTCTCTCTCTCTCTATCTATCTCTCTATCTATCTATCTCTCTATCTCTCTCTCCATCTATCTCTCTATCTCTCTATCTATCTATATGTATATATGTGTGTGTATACATATATATATATATTTATATGTGTATATATATGTATGTATATATACAGATATATATATGTATTACATGTGTGTATATAAATATATATGTGTGTGTTTGTATAATTATACATATCCACGAGAGAGAGAGAGAGAGAGAGAGGAGAGAGAGAGAGATAGAGAAGAGAGAGAGAGAGAGAGAAGAGAGAGAGAGAGAGAGAGAGGAGAGAGAGAGAGAGAGAGAGAGAGAGAGAGAGAGAGCGAGAGAGAGAGAGAAGGTGGATCGGTGGTAACGCGCCTGTCTAGAAAGCGAAAACTACGGGTCAGAAGTGTGCGGTGGTTCAAATCCCGTTTGGACCAAACTTTTCCCCTCACTATTGACATCACTATTGACATCACTATTGACATCACTATTGACATCACTATTGGCATCACTTTCTGTTGACTGCAGAACACGGGAGTCAGGACAAGACAGAACTGCTGGAACTGATACAGACATCCAGAAGAAATCGTTTAGCACACGGCAAACAGACAGAAAGATAGACAGAAAGGAAGACAGACAGACAGAAAGGAAGACAGACAGGACAAAAAGACAAAGAGACAGAAAGAAAAGAAAGAAAGAAAAAAGGAAGAAAGAAGAAAGACAGGCAGACAGAAAGACAGCCAGAAAGAAAGAGACAGAAAGACAGAAAGAATGACAGAAAGAAAGACAGACAGAAAGAAAGACAGAAAGACAGACAGAAAGACGGAAAGACAGGAAGAAAGACAGAAAGACGGAAAGAAAGAACAAAGAAAGATATAAATACAGAGAAAGGAAAGAAAGAAAGCCACCAAGAAAGAAAGAATAAAAGAAAACGAACGAAAAAAGAAAGAAAAAAAACGAAAGAGAAAAAGAGAAAGGAACAAAAAAGACAGAAAGGAAGATAAAAGAAAACAAAAGATGAAAAGAAAGAGAAATGAAAAAAGAAAGAAAAACAGAACAAAAACAAGGACGGGACAGAGGACCAAAAGGACAAAGACAGAAGGACAGAAACACATGGGACATAAAAAGAAAGAAAGAGCCATAAAAAAGTAGAAAAAAGATGGAAAAAAAGAAAAAAGGAAACAAAATGAAAGAAAAATAGAAATGATAGAAAAAAAAAGACAGAAAGAAAAAGTAAAAACAAACAAACAAACAACCTAATACAAACTTGTTGCAAAAACAAATAACACCACCACCAACAAGAAAAACGTTGTGAAACGATGGATAGGAAAGAGAGACAAAGATAGATCTACAGCAGAACAGAAACAGAAAAAGAAAAAGGCATGCAGGCAGGAAGGAACCGGCGACGGAAAAACAGACAGAAAAAGAAACACCCATGAAACATTTACGAACAGATAATGTTTGATGCTTAGCGTGCAACTACCAAACCCTATAAAAATGATATCAACTGAAAATAATAATAATAATAATAATAATAATAATAATAATAATAATAATAATGTATGGAATTTATATAGCGCTGAATCTTGTAAAGCAACAAATCAGAGCGCTCAGATTTTATTTCATACCACTTTAAGTCACGGCAGATTTCTCTCCGTGAAATTCGGGCTGCTCTCCCCGGGGAGAGCGGGAGAACGCGTCGCCACTTAGCGCTGCGCCACCCTTTCACCCTTTTTTTTTTCTGCAGCTGTATTTGTTTCCCTATCAGAGTGGCTTTTTTCTAAGAATTTTGCCAGGGACAACTCTCTTGTTGCCGTGGGTTTTTTTACGTGCGCTAAATAATTACGTGTAACACACGGGACCTCGGTTTATCGTCTCATCCGAAAGAC
This sequence comes from Rapana venosa, assembly GCA_028751875.1. Lineage (NCBI taxonomy): Eukaryota > Metazoa > Mollusca > Gastropoda > Neogastropoda > Muricidae > Rapana > Rapana venosa. The sequence goes on from CM054166.1 coordinate 39,838,376, forward strand.
TAGCGCCCAGACCACCACTCATGGTCTAATGGATGGGGGAAAAATTTCCGGTCCAAACGGGGTACGAACCGCCGCACACTTCAGACCCGGACTTTTCGCTTTCTAGACAGGCGCGTTACCTCTAGACCACCGATCCACTGCACATATTAACAAGATATAGATAAAGAATTAAACAGGTAAACAAAGACAGAGAGCAAGTGAAAGCAAGGACTAGATAGATAACGAAATGAAGGAACAGCAAAATAACTACATAAACACACGAGATGGAACGTCTGGGAGACAGCCACAGAAGAGAGAGAGAGAGAGAGAGAGAGAGAGAGAGAGAGAGAGAGAGAGAGAGAGAGAGAGAGAGAGAGGGAGAGAGACACAGAGACACAGAGAGAGAGACACAGAGAGAGAGAGATTCTTTTATTTCGAGGATAATGGATAAGCACCCATGTGCTTTTTTCATCCAGTCCCAGTGTGTATGCAGTTTTGTTAATGTTGTCATCCGTTCCCACCGGCACACAGTGATCTACTCTTCCGAGAAGCAGGACGGGTTTTAACGTGTGCGCAAGATGTTCTACGTGCGTTCGCACACGGGACCTCGGTTTATAGTCTCATCCAAAAGACTTTTGGGGAGAGTGGAGTCTGCACTGATGTTAACTCCAGAGGAAAATCCTCTTCAACGAGAGCGAGAGCGAGAGAGAGACAAGGACAATGACAATGACAAATTCTTTTATTTCGAGAATAATGAATAAGCACTCATGTGCTTTTTTACATCCAGTCCACGCCCGTAGGGATACATCTTAATAGTAATCCAATACTTATACTCGCACACAGTAGAAACAAAGGGAATTAATCTTTTTCAAAACAAAACAACAGCACCCCCCCAAAAACAACAACAACAAAACAAACAAATAAAAGAAAACCCTAAAAACATCCCCCATTCCTCCTCCCCCCAAAATCCCCCAACCAAAACAAACAAACAAACAAAAGAAAGAAAAAAAAACAAACCAACAAAAGAAGAAAAAAAGAGAGAGAAGGAGAGAGATGAGAGAGAGAGAGAGAGAGAGAAAGACAGGGAGAGAGAGAGAGAGAGAGAGATGAGAGAGAGAGAGAGAGAGTCAGTTTGGAACAAGTGAAAGCGTAATTAATTTCTAAGAAGATGAGAGCATGAAAAACCCATACATGTCACTCCACTCCACAGCACTGACTTCACGAGAAAGAAAACAGCAACAACAAAACGGGTCAAGAAATGCTCAGACTGCAGAGAAGGCAAGATTAAAAGAAGCAATTTCATTCCGCTGCAGTGACAGGTGTACGAACAACACAAAGTGGCTTAGACTAACACACACAAAAGGCAAACCAGCCACAAACAAATGCAAAACGAAATTCGAGCTACACAGAAGAAAAAAACACAAAAAGAAAGAATAAGACAGAGAAAATAAAAGGAAAGACAACAAAAAAGATGAAACAAACACCAACATGAAATTGACTATAAAACACTCCCCCCCCCCCCCCCCCCTTCAAAAAAAAAAGAAAAAAAGGAAAAAGGTAAAGAAAGAAAAGAAAGAAAGAGAGTAAGATTACAGGAACGATAAAAGGAAAAAAAGAACTGATATAAAAAAAACCATAAAAATATGGATCTGAGGGAAAGAAGGGTCAGAATAAACGTTGACCACCCAGACAGAAATCACAGATCGGGATGACAGACAGACAGAAATCACAGATCGGGATGACAGACAGACAGACAGAAATCACAGATCGGGATGACAGACAGACAGAAATCACAGATCAAGATGACAGACAGACAGAAACAGAGCACAAGCCTCACTGGTGACAACTAGCTGACACCATTATGTCAAAGTCTATTGCATGACACGAGAGAGAGAGAGAGAGGCAGAGAGAAAAGAGAGAGAGAGAGAGAGAGAGAGAGAGAGAGGAGAGAGAGAGGAGAGAGAGGAGAGAGAGAGAGAGAGAGAGAGACAGACAGACAGACAGACAGAGAGAAAGAGAGAGAGGGAGAACGACACATTCTTTTATTTCGAGGATGATGAATAAGCATCCATATGCTTTGTTACATTCAGTCCCGCCCTTAGGGATACATCAAATGATAATAAAGTAATCACAATACCCATACACTCACACAGTAAAATAAAGAAAAGAAAGAAAGCAGAGAGAGAGAGAGAGAGAGAGAGAGAGAGAGAGAGAGAGAGAGGGAGAGAGAGAGAGAGATGGGGAGAGAGAGAGAGAGAGAGAGAGAGAGAGAGAGAGAGGAGAGAGAGAGAGAGAGAGAGAGAGGAATGATCACCTCCCTTCCCCAAGCAACAAGAAAATGGAGAAGAAGAAGACGAAGACGAAGAAAAACCAAACAGGGGAATTATCGTATACAGCAAAAGTGCCATCTCAGCCTCACATCAACCAACCTCCTATTTTCAGATGGGACAAATAACCCCACCCAACCCAAATCAGAAACCAGACATTTGGGGATCAGTCGGGCCAACTGTCAAAGTCAAGTCAAGTAAATTCTTTATATTAAATGAAGCTGCCACTTTGGCCAGCAAAAACTAGCCAACACACGAAAACCTACAGGGAGAGCGTGTGGCCACAAGGGCAGCGCCGTTGCCTGTCTTGCTGTGTGTGTTTCCTTATGGAGTGGTGGTGTTGTCTACAGCAGCTTGCCTGTCTTGCTGTGTGTGTTTCCTTATGGAGTGGTGGTGTTGTCTACAGCCTGTTGCCTGTCTTGCTGTGTGTCGTTATGGAGTGGTGGTGCTGTCTACAGCAGCTTGCCTGTCTTGCTGTGTGTGTGTCTTTATGGAGTGGTGGTGTTGTCTACAGCAGCTTGCCTGTCTTGCTGTGTCTGTTTCCTTATGGAGTGGTGGTGGTGCTGTCTACAGCAGCTTGTCTGTCTTGCTGTGTCTGTTTCCTTATGGAGTGGTGGTGTTGTCTACAGCAGCTTGCCAGGCTCAACTCCCTTGCTGGCTAGCGCTAGTTCATGTGTGCTCAATGCGCGCTAACCACGGGACCTCGGTGTATCGTCTCATTTGAAAGACTAGCAGTCAGACCACCACTCGCGGTCTACTGGATGGGGGAACAGCTTCTGGCACAAACGGGGATGGAACCACCTCACATTTCAAACCCGGACTTTTGGCGTTCTAGGCAGGTGCGTTACCTCTAGATCCCCGATCCACCGAGTGTTCAGAGCTCTTGATGTGGATGTGGTCTGCCCCCTCTCTACAGTGTCAGAAGTCATGATGTGGATGTGGCCTGACCCCTCTCTACTCTCTACAGTGTCAGAAGTCATGATGTGGATGTGTCCTGACCCCCCTACAGTGTCAGGAATGACAGGCTGAGACATGTGCTCAAAGGGAGTCAGCTCTGAACACTTCCTGTCCTCCCCTGTTCTCAGAGCTGCTAGCTGCTTCCTTATCCCTGAAAGACACCTGCAGCAAGTGACAAGTGCCTCCTCCTCCTTCTTCTTCTCCTTCTTGTTCTTCTTCTTCTTCTTCTTCTTCTTCTCCTTCTTGTTCTTCTTCTTCTTCTTTTTCTTCTTCTTCTTCTTCTCCTTCGTCTTCTTCTTCTTCTTCATCTCGTTCTTCTTTTTTTCTTCTTCTTCTTCCCTTCTTCTTCTTCTTCTTCTCCTTCTTCTTCTTCTTCTTCTTCTTCTTCTTCTTCTTCTTCTCCTTCGTCTTCTTCTTCTCCTTCTTCTTCTTCTTCTTCTTCTTCTTCTTCTTCTTCTTCTTCTTCTTCTTCTTCTTCTTTCTTCTTCTTCTTCTTTTCTTCTTCTTCTTCTCCTTCGTCTTCTTCTTCTTCTTCATCTCGTTCTTCTTTTTTTCTTCTTCTTCTCCTTCGTCTCTTCTTCTTCTTCTTCTTCTTCTTCTTCTTCTTCTTCTCTCTTCTTCTTCTTCTTCTTCTTCTTCTCCTTCGTCTTCTTCTTCTTCTTCTTCATCTCGTTCTTTTTTTTTCTCTTCTTCTTTTTCTTCTTCCTTCTTCTTCTTCTTCTTCTTCTTCTCTTCTCTTCTTCTCTTCTTCTTCATTTCCTCATCTCCCCCCCCCCCTTCTTCTTCTCCTTCATCTTCCTCTCCTTCGTCTTTTTCTTCATCATCATCATCATCATCATCATCATCATCATCATCATCATCATCATCATCATCATCTTCTTCTTCTTCTTCTTCTTCTTCCTCCTCTTCCTCTTCATCGTCGTGGTCGTCGAATGCTTAGACAGCAAACTACTGACAGCTCTATGAGCGAACATGAATCAGGCTGCCGGCTAGGGCCTGGCAAGTCAGTCCCAGCGCAGCAGACTTCGGCATAAGAGAGAAAGTGTCATCTTTTAAGTCTTTCCGGGGAAAAAGGCAGGACAACAGACCAAGAAAATAGACAAGAAGGAGGTGACAGGAAGAAAAGGAACAAGGCAAAAACAAAAAGAGTGATAGAGAAGAGGAAAATTCTAGCACAGTTTGCAGAAAGGGGGGGGGGGGGGGTGCTCTTTATACTGACAGGCCTCCACAGAGGAAGACTGATTTCAAAAGACGAAACTTCCTATCCCAACACTTCAGGACTAACTAGCGCCCAGCTATGTCGACCCAAAAAAAGTGCCAGACTGACTGACAGACTGACTGACTGACATACTGACTTACGGACTGACTTACGGACTGACTTACCCCCAAAAGCAGCAGTCCCTTCCTTGGTAGCCCACTGCAGCCGACTCTAAGTGGAGGGAGGACCTGTGTGTTGCTGCTCTCTGCTCTGTGGTCTGCGCTCTGCTCTGCTCTGCTCTCTGCGCTGCTCTCTGCTCTGCTCTGCGCTGTCTGTAGGTCGGAGTGTTCACAGACTGGAGGCCCCAGTGGTCTCCATTTGACTTCTTCACTGGCGTGGGAGGCGCCTCACGTGCGCAGCAAAAACACCTTCTCGACCAATCAGCCCTCAGCCTGCCTGCCTGCCTGCCTGCCTGCCAGCCTGCCTCCACCCTGACTACACTCCCCCCTCTGAAGACACCAGGGACCAGCTGCTTCACTAGAACACACACACTCACACACACACACACACACACACACACCAGGCATACACGCATAAGGAACACACACACACACACACACAGACACTCGCGAACACGCACGCACACAGAGGATCAAGGAGGTGCGCGCGCGTGCACACACACACACGCCCGCACGCACGCACGCACGCTTGGGATTGTTTTAGCAGTCTATTCTGTTTCCTCTTCATTTACAAGTGTTGCATCTCCCCCCCCCCTCCTCTCTCTCTCTCTCTCTGTCTTTCTGTCTTTCTGTCTCTCTTTCTGTCTGTCTGTCTGTCTGTCTTTCAGGTTTGGACATTATTTACATGGCGTTACATCTTAACGCAATGCAGTCAGCTGCCAACTGGCCCCTCTCCTGAAACACCCCGGCATTGCCACCAGCACTAAGGTGAAACTCATCCACGCCATGTTTGTACCAACGCTGATAGACCAGCGCCAGACAGACACGGGCCCTAACTAAAGGCCTCGAGAGAAAACTGGTCCCCTGTGAAATGACATGCCTGAGGAAAGCGGTAAACAGGACCAGGCGAGACAAGGTCAGACATGAGGTGACAGAGACATGGCAGGAACAACACCAGTCCTGCACCACACTGACCAACAGGGGGTCACGTAATAATAATAATAATAATAATGTATGGAATTTATATAGCGCTGAATCTTGTAAAGCAACAAACCAAAGTGGTTCAACACCTCACACGTATACCCCCAAACCAGCCAGCTATACGGGCATCCAACACCAGATACTCTGGCTGCAGAGCCAGAGGAAGACCAACACGCCGATGGAGCGACTCCTGGCAGACAGACAGACAGACAGACACACAGACAGACACACACACAGACAGACAGACAGAAGACTTATTTCCCCGCGCGGACACCCATCCGTACAAGCAGAAGGAAGTTTTAAAATGTATTCTTTTACATCAAGGATAATGGAATAAGCCCTTATGTGCTATATTATATCCAGTCCCTGTGTATATGCGGATTTGTGAATTCTGTCATCTGTTCCCACCGGCACACAATGGCCTAGTCTTACGAAAAGCGGAACAGGATTTAACGTTTGCGCAAGATGTTCTGCGTGCGTTCGCACACGGGGCCTCGGTTTATAGTCTCATCCGAAAGACTTTTGGGGAGAGTGGAGTCTGCACTGATGTTAACTCCAGAGGAAAATATCCCCTTGAACGGGAATCGAACCAGGGTCGTCAGATTGCGAGCGCAATGTTCTAACCACTAGGCTATCCCCCCCCCCCAAAAAAAAAAGAAGAAAAAGCAAGTAGGCCTAAATCTTAATGTTGTGGATTTTAAAAAGGGTTTGTTTGTTGTTAGTTTTCTTTTGTTTTTAGTTTTCTTGTTATTGATTCGTAAAATGGCTTTAAAGTAAGACAAATTTGTTTGAGCGCTTTGACATGACTATGTCCTTGTTTAAGCTGGGGTTGTTTGATATTGATCCAATCTGAAGTAACTCTCGCTCTCTCTCGCTCTCTCTCTCTCTGTCTCTCTCTCTCTCCTCGCGCTCTCTCTCTCTCTCTGTCTTCTCTCTCTCTCTCTCGCTCTCTCTCTCTCTGTCTCTCTCTCTCTCTCGCTCTCTCTCTCTGTGTCTCTCTCTCTCTCGCTCTCTCTCTCGTTCTGTCTCTCTCTCTCTCTCGCTCTCTCTCTCTGTCTCTCTCTCTCTCTCGCTCTCTCTCTCTGTGTCTCTCTCTCTCTCTCGCTCTCTCTCTCTCTGTCTCTCTCTCTCTCTCGCTCTCTCCTCTCTCTGTCTCTCTCTCTCTCTCGCTCTCCTCTCTCTCGTCTCTCCTCTCTCTCGCTCTCTCTCTCTGTCTCTCTCTCTCTCGCTCTCCTCTCTTTTCTCTCTCTCGCTCTCCCCTCTCTCTGTCTCTCTCTCTCTCTCTCTCTCTCTCTCTCTCGTCTCTCTCTCTCTCTCTCCTCTCTCTCTCTGTCTCTCTCTCTCTCTCGTCTCTCTCTCTTGTCTCCTCTCTCTCCTTTTCTTCTCTCTCTCTCTCTCTCGCTCTCTCTCTCTCGTCTCTCTCTCTCTCGTCTCTCTCTCCTCTCTGTCTTTCCCCTGCTCTCTCTCTCTCTGTCTCTCTCTCTCTCGTCCCGGCTTTCTCTCATCTCTCCTGTCTCTCTCTCTCTCTCTCTGTGTCTCTCTCTCTCTCTGTGTCGCAAGTTGAAAGCAGACACATAGAACTGATTTGAAAAAAGTAAGGTAGCTGTATATATGTGTGTGTGTGTGTGTGTGTGTGGGGGGGGGGGGTTGTAACTGTGTCTGTATGTGTGTATGGTTGTGTGGGTGTGAAGGTAGCTCCGCGCACGTGTGTGGTGTGTGTGTGTTGTTGACTTCAATTTTACGTCTGTTCACTTTTAGTGATATTAGACGGGGAAAAAAACACAAAAAAAAAACCAAAACCAAAAAAAAAAAACCGGGTAAGGTGGATGTGTTATTAAAAAATAAAATAAAAATAAATAAAAATAATTAAAAAAACAAAAACAAAAAATACTCGAAAAGAAACTTGGCAATGTAACAAGAATCATTAACAAGCAAACAAACAAACAACAAGTCATTAACGTTAATGTAACTATAACAAATGTCCTATGGGACTGTGACAAAGACCTTTCACAATTTCAAATGCTAGTTTTAGATTGCTGAATATGCTGGGTGTGTGTGTGTGTGTGTGTGTGTGTGTGTGTGTGTGCGTGCGTGTACGTGTGCATGTGTGTGTTGGGTGATGGGGTGGGGGGAGAGATGAAGGGAGGAGATGGAGATTAAGGAGGGACAGAGTGGGCTGAGGACAGAGACTAGTGGTCTAGGTAAGCAGTGTTAGTGGCGAGAGGGGGGAGAGGGGGGGGTGGGAGGCTGCTGCACTTTGTCTGAGGATAATGTATGATACCTGTCTTTTGAACATCACTCCTCCTCCCCCTCCTCCCAGCATTCTCACGCACCCCTCCCTCCCCCCCATACCCACCTCCTTCTTCTTTTCTTCTGCTTTACCTCTTCTTTTAAACATTTAAACTACTCCTTTCCTGTGGTTGATCAGAGAGAGAGAGGGGGAGAGGGGGAGAGAGGGAGAGATGAGAGAGAGAGAGAGAGAGAAGGGAGGGAGAGAGAGGGAGAGAGGTGAGAGGAGAGAGAGAGAGAGAGAGAGGAGAGAGAGCGAGAGAGAGAGAGGAGTTGAGGGGGAGGGAGAAGAGAGAGAGAAGAGAGAAGGAGTGAGAGAGAGAGGGGTGAGGGGGAGAGAGGGAGAGTGGGGAGGAGAGAGAGAGATGTGATGGAGGGAGAGAGGGAGAGGGGAAGAGTGAGAGAGAGTGAGAGGAGAGAGGGAGAGGGGGGAGAGAGAGGAGAGAGAGAGAGAGAGAGAGGGAAGAGGGGGAGTGAGAGAGAGAGAGAGGAGAGAGGGAGAGGAGGGAGACGAGAGAGAGCGAAGGAGAGAGAGAACGTGATTAGATGGAAGAGCGAGAGAGAGAGAGAGTGTGAGGGAGGGAGAGCAGAAAGCGAGAGAGAGAGGAGAGAGCGAAGAGAGAGAGAGTGCGAGAGAGATGAGAGCGAGAGAGAGAGAGGTGAGAGGGAGGGAGGAGAGAGAGAGAGCGATGAGGAGAGAAGCTGCACGAGAGAGAGAGAGCGAGAGAGAGAGAGAGGGGGGGGGGAGGGAGAGAGAATCGAGAGCGAGAGAGAGAGAGCAGCTGAAAGAGAGAGAAGAGGAGCTTTGAAGAGAGAGAGAGGAGAGAGAGAGAGGGTGAGGGCGGGGAGAGAGAGAGGAGAGCGAGAGACGAAGAGAGAGAGGAGAGATCGGAGAGAGAGAGAGAGAAGAGATGAGATACTTAGAGATGGAGAAGAGAACGAGACGAGAGAGAGAGAGAGAGAGAGAGAGCATGAGAGAGAGAAGAGAGAACGAGAAAGAGAGAGCGAGTTAGAGAGAGAGTGGGGTGAGGTAGGGGAGAGGTGAGGGAGAGAGAGAGAGAGCGAGAGAGAGAGAGAGAAAGAGATGTGAACGTGAGAGAGAGAGCGAGCGGAGAGAGAGAGAAATGAGGGAGGGACGAGAGAGAGAGAAAGCGAGAGAGAGAGAGAGAGCGAGAGTGCGATGAGAGAGAGAGAGAGCCTGAGAGAGAGTGATGAGAGAGGGTGAGGGAGGGAGAGGAGAGAGCGAGAGAGGAGATGAGAGAGAGTGAGCGAGAGCGAGAGAGAGAGAGAGGGGGAGGGAGGGTGAGTGAGAGAGAGGGAAGAGAGGCTTGGAGAGCGAGAGGAGAACGAGAGAGAGGAGAGCGAGGGAGGAGAGACAGAGAGAGAGAGAGAGAGAGGGTGAGGTGAGGCGAGAGAGAGAGAGAGGAGAGAGAGAACTAGTGAGAGAGAGAGAGAGAGAGTGAGGAGAACGAGACGAGAAGAGAGAGCGAGAGAGAGAGAGAGGGTGAGGGAGGGAGAGATGAGATTGTGTAGTGAGAGGGTGTGGGTTTAGGAGTGAGAGAGTGAAAGCATGAGAGAGAGAGAGAGGAAGTTGAGAATAGAGAGAGAGACTATGACACATGACAATGACAAATTCTTTTTATTTCGGAGGATAATGTAATAAAGCACTTGTGCTTTTTTACAATCCGTAACCGCCCGATAGGTATACTCTTAATAATAATAACAATACTTTTACAGTTTTACAATAAAAACAAGGGAAATAACCTTTCAAACAGCTCCCCCCCCCCCCAGAGAGAGAGGAGAATCGAGAGAGAGAGAGAGAGAGGAGAGAGAGAGAGAGGAGAGAGAGAGATGAAGAGAGAGAGAGAACAAGAGAGAGTGAGAGAGCGTTGGTTTGGAGAGAGAGAGAGGAGTCACCGAGAGAGAGAGAGAGAACTGAGAGAGAGAGAGAGTGGTGAGGGAGGAGAGAAGAGAGAGAGTGATGAGAGGTGAGGGATGGGAGAGAGAGAGTGAAGCGAGTATGAGAGAGTGCGAGGAGAGAGAGGAGAGAGGAGGGGGAGGGAGGGAGGGAGGGAGGAGAGAGTAAGGAGGGAGGTGAGAGAGAGAAAAGCGAGAGAGAGAACGAGCTGAGAGCGTAGCGAGAGAGAGAGGGAGGGAGAATGGGTGAGAGAGAGAGGGGGAGGGAGAGAGACGGATGGAGGGAGGAGAGAGAGAAGCGAGCAGAGAGAGAGAGCGAGTGAGGGGAGGGCGGAGAGAGGGGCGAGATGGGAGAGAAAAGCGAACGATGAGAGAGAGAGAGGAGCTGATGAGAGAGAGGAGAGAGAGGAGAGAGAGGAGAGGAGAGAGAGTAGAGAGCGATAGAGAGGAGGAGGGAGGAGTGATGGAAGAGTGGGAGAGAGAAGAGAGAAAGAGAAGAGAGAGAGAGAGAGATGAAGAGAGATGAGAGAGAGAGAGAGAGGAGAGAAGAGGGAGATAACGATAAACGATAAACGATTAAACGAAATTTTTTTTTCTGAGGTGTAATAGAATAAGTTAAAGCCTTTTTACATCAAGCCCTCGAAAGAAAGAAAGATTAAGGTAAACAGACAAATATAAGCAAAGTGAATATAATATTCACAATAAACATCACCCCTATCATCATCGTTGTCATACATTATCATCATC
>CM054166.1:39858949-39868949 GCA_028751875.1 Rapana venosa
CCCTCCACAACACAGAGAAAGACACAGCACTTCCCTCCACACACACACAGAAAGACACAGCACTTCCCTCCACACACACACAGAAAGACACAACACTCCCTCCAGAACACACAGAAAGACACAGCACTTCCTCCACAACACAACAGAAGGACACAACACTCCCTCCACCCCACACACACCAAGAAAGAACGCCACCCCAACCACCCGGCAATAGTACACACTCTCTCAGAACAGACCAAAGAAAACCACGGAAGAAAACAAAAACACACAACCACAGAAGAAGAGAGTGACCAGAAAACAAACTCCCCCTCCTCTTAAAAATACCCCCCCCCCCCCCCAACCAAGCCAAAAACCAAACCAAAACAATACAAACAAATAAAAGCGAAAAAAAAAATCAAATGACAAACCTCCCCCTCACAATCAGACAATTAAGCAAAGCAGCAAGTTGTACAGATGCAAAAGAAAAAGATAGAAACTAAACCAAGCAACAACACAAACAAACAAACAAACAAAGCCAAACCTCAAATTAGTCAGACAAGAATTAAAAAGACAAAAATAATACACACACGTGCACGACGCGCGCCACACACACACACACACACACACACACACAACACACACACACACACACACACACACACACACACACACACACACACACACAACACACACACACACACAACTTTTTATTTAGCCATATATCCCTTACTAATGCGAACACACTTTACACAAACAAAAAGCAAACAACACGAAATACTACAGTCAAAACAAAGCATATGCATAAACACTTTTCCTTAAGATTGCAGTAATCTGAGAGTTTGAACAAGAACAATTGCAAAGAAAAAGAATTGCAAAGAAGAAAACTTACAAAGAAGAAAAATTGCAAAGAAGAAAGGGAATTGCGAAGGAGAATAATTGTGAAGAAAAAGAAGAAGGGGAATTGCAAAGAAGAAGAAGAAGAAGAAAAGCAAAGAAAAGATTTGGGAGAAAGACAAAGAAAAATTGCGAAGAAGAATTGCAAAGAAAAAAAAAGAAGAAGATTTGCAAAGAAGAATTGGGAAGAAGAAGACGAAGTAAATTTGCAAAGAAGAAGAATTGCGAAGAATCTTCATCTTTGCATTTCTTCGGAATTCTTGAAGAAGAAGGAGAAGAACAAAGAGAAGAACAAGAACAAGAACAAGAAGAACAAGAAAACGTGCGAGGAAGCGGACGGAAAAGAAGAAATGTGAAACGGACGAAATTGCGACTAGAAGTTGCAAAGAAATTGCAAGAGAGTTGTGCAGAAAAGAAAACCTGCGACAAAATGCGTAGAAGAAAAAGAACAAACAGGAACAGGAACAAGGAGAACGAAAGAAAGATCAACAAGAACAATAAGAACAGGAATTTGAAAGAAGAAGAAGTAGTAGGAGGAGAAGGAGAAGAAGGAGAAAAAGAAGGAGAAGGAGAAGAATTGCGAAGAAGAATTGCGAAGAAGAAGAATTGAGAAGACGAAAAAGCAGAAGAAAAAGAAGAAGAATGCGAAGAAGAAGAAGAAGAATGCGAAGAAGAAGAAGAAGAATGCGAAGAAGAAGAAGAATGCGAAGAAGAAGAAGAAGAATTGCGAAGAAGAAGAAGAAGAATGCAAAGAGGAAGAAGAATGCGAAGAAGAAGAAGAATGCGAAGAATTCGAAGAAGAAGAAGAAGAATGCGAAGAATTCGAAGAATTCGAAGAAGAAGAAGAAGAAGAAGAAGAAGAAGAAGAAGAAGAAGAAGAAGAAGAAGAAGAAGAAGGAAGAAGAGAAGAAGAAGAATTGCGAAGAAGAAGAATTGCGAAGAAGAAGAATTGCGAAAATTTGCGAAGAATTGCAAAGAAGAAGAAGAAGAAGAAGAAGAAGAAGAAGAAAAATAGAAGAAGGAGAAGAAGAAGAAGGAGGAGGAGAAGAAGAAGAAGAAGAAGAAGAAGAAGAAGAAGAAGAAGAAGAAGAAGAAGAAGAAGAAGAAGAAGAATTGCAAAGGAGAAGAAGAAAACTAATCAGAAGAATTGCGAAGAATTACGAAGAATTGCGAAGAAGAAGAAAAATAATTGCGAAGAAGAAGAAGAAGGCGGAAATTAAAAAAAAAAGAAGCTTCAAACGCATTTATAATTCCATATATTATTATTATTATTATTATTATTATTATTATTATTATTATTATTATTATTATTATTATTATTATTATTATTATTATTATATTATTATTATTATTATTATTATTATTATTATCAATAATTATTATATATATCATATATCATCATCATCATCATCATCATATATCTATTATTTTATTTTTCTTATTTTATTATTAAGAGTGGTGAAGAAGAAGATGAGAAGGAGGACGGGGAGAAGAAGAAGAAGATTGAATCTTTAATGGGTAAAGAGCTAGGTACAATAAAGGCCTTTTTACAATTCTGCCCCAAAAGAAAACAAACTGGAATTAATTAAACACAAAAGAAAATAAAAAGAACAGGAAACATAAACAACTGACAAAAGTGTGGAAAAACTACCTTGAGCAAATGAAACAAAATTCAGAAAAACTGGGGCGGGGGGCATCCATTAAATTGAAGAAGAAGAAGAAGAAGATTGCGAAGAAGAAGAAGAATTGCGAAGAAGAAGAAGAAGGAAGAAGAGAAGAATTGCGAAGAAGAAGAAGAAGAAGGAAGAAGAAGAAGAATTGAAGCAGAAGAAAGAAGAAGAATTGCAAGAAGAAGAAGAAGAAGAAGAGAAGAAGAAGAAAGAAGAAGAAGAAGAAGAAGAAGAATGCAAGAAGAAGAAGAAGAATGAAGAAGAGAAGAAGAAATGCAAGAAGAAGAAGAAAGAAGAATTGCAGAAGAAGAGAAGAAGAGAAGAAATTGCGAAGAAGAAGAAGAATTGGAAGAAGAATTGCGAAGAAGAATTGCGAAGAAAAGAATGCGAAGAAAGAAGAAGAATTGAGAAGAAAGAAGAAGAATTGCGAAGAAGAAGAATTGCGAAGAGAAGAAGAATTGCGAGGAAGCGAAGAAGAAGAGATTGCGAAGAAGAAGAAGAATTGCGAAGAAGAAGAAGAAGATTGCGAAGAAGAAGAAGAATTGCGAAGAAGAAATGAAGAAGAAGAATTGAGAAGAAGAAGAAGATTGCGGAAGAAGAAGAATTGCGAAGAAGAAGAAGAATTGCGAAGAAGAAGGAGAATTGCGAAGAATTGCGAAGAAGAAAAAAGAAGAAGAAGATTTGCGAAGAATTGAAGAAGAAGAAGAAGAAGAGGAAGAAGAAGAAGAAGAATTGCGAAGAAGAAGAAGAAGAAGAAGAAGAAGAAGAATTGCGAAGAAGAATTGCGAAGAAGAAGAAGAAGAATTGCAAAGAAGAAGAAGAAGAAGAAGAAGAAGAAGAAGAAGAAAAAATTGCGAAGAATTGCGAAGAAGAAGAAGAATAATTGCGAAGAATTGCGAAGAAGAAGAAGAATTGCGAAGAATTGCGAAGAAGAAGAAGAAGAAGAAGAAGAAGAAGGATGAGGAGGAGGAGGATGCTGAAGGCCAAATCACCATTCTGACAATACTTTGATTAGTTTTATCCCCCCCCCCCCCTCAACTACATTCATTCATTACGGTCGCTGTACTTTTTTCAACTTTCTCTCTCTCTCTAGAAGTCATGAACTGTCATCTGGGATGGAAGCACAACTTACTGGAGATAGTGTAAATACTAGACAAGTAAAATTTCTTAATTATAATGTAAATGGGTTACTACAAAAGCTAGAAAATAATTATTTCATTAATTTTGTGACGTCCTATAATTTTGTTTGTCTAACCGAGACTTTTGTTGCTTTTGATTTTGAATCAGCTCTGTTCAAAGACTTTGAAATATTTACATCATAAAGCAAAAAAGTTGTCACATCAAGGGAGATATGCTGGTGGTGTTATTGTTATGATAAGGAAATGTTTTGCTAGTTTTATTAAACGCATTAATATAGAACAAGAGAACATGGTAGTTGTAAATATCAACAAAGATTTATTTTGTACAAGAAAAAATGTTATGTTTGTTTGTTCCTATATTCCTCCCTGTGATTTCTGCGTTTTGGAAGACACAGCAAGGGGGTCTAATGGCATTGAGCTATTAGACCAATGTTCATCAGATCTGTATGAATCATTTGGTGACTTTCTCATTCTGTTATGTGGTGACTTGAAAAGCCAGAACTGTACATGAAAAATTACTGTTTTAATGGAGATGAAAGATGATTATGAACAAACTATATTCCCTGATCAAAACCAGTATCCTAGAAAATCGCAAGACAAACAGCATAAACAATTTTGGTCAGCAGTTAAATTGAGTTTTGTAATATTTTGGTTGTATCATATTGAATGGTATGTGTAATTCAGGCTTTGATGACAGTTGTAAAATATTTTGGGGTTTCTGGTAAAAGTGTGTTGGACTATTTTATTGTGTCAATTGAACTTTTTTCTTCTAATTGTTTTGACATCTTTGTTTGTTGAGAACTATGTAATTCAGATCATTACCAGTTTCATTGCACTTAGGATATAGAGGAGAAGACACTGTTGGTCTTAATGAAACAAAAACAATAATGAAATTATGGTGTTTGGAAAATTTATATGTGAACAATGGTACATGAAGATGATTTTGTAATAAAAGCCTGGGAATGTAGAGTTATTCAAACAGAATGGCTTGGCAACAACACTATTTGACAGTGATGTTGAAAAGCATTAGATAATTTGTCCCAATGTCTGAAAGATTCAAGCATAATGTATGTTAAGGTGTCTTTGTCCCAACCAAAAGAAAGGAATCAGAGTGGTTTGATGGTTGAGTGTAGGCACAACAAAAAGGAAAGCAAGGAAAAGGCCTAAAACACTTTAGAAAAACTAGAAAAGATGAAGATGGGTTGAGTAGTGAAGTAGGACAAGGTATAAAACGACTACTAAAGATGAAAAGACAAGCAGTTAGGACGCAAAAGGCTGACATTTTAGTGAGGAAAAATTATATCCGTACAGTTTTTGGAAGGTAAATAGAGCAATGGGCTGTACAAATAAAGAAATTCTATAACAAAATTTCCAAAGATAGTTGGTGTAACCATTTCAAGAGCGTTTTCCAAAATTAATAATTGTGACATTGAATTTGATTTGTTCTTGACTGAAGTGTGCCAGGTCCTTAATGAAAGCATATCAGAGAAGAGTTATTCAGGCCATCAGAATCGTAAAAAATGGTTTTAAAGCGAAGTGGTATGATGTCTTTCTGCTGAATGTCGAAACTGTGGCAGAGGGGTCCAGGAATATTTCTGACTAACTATTTTACCAAATTTTTGAGCAAGGGAGTGTCTACCCTCATGACTGGTCAAAGCCTATATTCATTCCATTAATATAAAAGGGAGACTTTGAAAATGTAGACAATTTTAGAGGGGTGTCTTTTGTAAGCATAATTTTCTAAATGTTACACTAACAGTTTTGCAATACACGGCTGTCGTTGGTTAGAACATAATAATAATTATTTCAGAGTGTCAACAGGTTTTCGGAAAGGATTCAACATCGATCAGTTATTTTCTTTATATGCTGCAATTCAAAAAAGTATGAGTAGGAATGGTAGGAAACTGTATGTTGCTTTTGTAGATTTTTAGGAAGGCTTTTGATTTCAGTTTGCCATTAATATACTTTTTGCAAATTGTCTTAAAGACCAGAGGTGTGCGGGGTTGATTTTTTGCTTTTCCTGAGGGCTATGTATATGTCATGTTGTCATGTGTTACGAGTAAACTCTGAATTAACAGACATGTTTGAAACATCCAGTTGGAGTCCGACCGGGTTGTGTTTTGAGCCCAACCTTGTTTCAATTTTATAAATCAATTGCAAATAACATGAAAGATAAAGGTAAAATGGGGTTCGAATGTTACCTGATGCTATGGAATTATTCATTTTGTTTTGCAGGTATGATGTTGCATTGCCTTGTCAGTTATCTCCAGGTGGACTTCAAACCCAATTAATGTTGTAAATGAAAGCTTGTTGTGGACAATTGATATCTTTGTGTGAATATTGATAAAACTTAGGTAATGGTTATTTAGAAAAGGGGGGTTTTTAGGGAAAAGTGAAACAATTGTTCTTTGATGATAAAAGATTAGAAGTGGTAAATTAGCTATTGCTTTTTGGGATTTATCTTGGATAAACTATGATAAGTGCAAAAAGAGGAACCGTCACTTAGCTTCCTAATGGGAGAAAACGGAGTAGGTCAGTTAATAAGGTTTTCCAAAAATGTAAAGAAATAACAGCTAGACAATTCTAAAGATTTTTATGTAAGATCATGATTTTGATATATTCTGCTGGAATTTGGGGACCTAAACAGATTAGAGCACTTTACGAGACGGTTCATATTGCTGCTATGTACTTAGGTTTCTTGGTGTTTAAGTTCTGGGGACCCCAGAGCAACATTATGGTATATGAGGGGAACTGGAAGTTTATATCCACTGTATGTAGGTACATATTGTAGCATGCTTAAGATTTTGTTTTAAACTTATAACAATGTGTGGGTTACCAGTATAAGCTTATGAAATGATACTTGAACTTGATAAATGTAGGTAAGCTGTGGTAGGGCTTAAAGAATTAGAGATGATATGTGTGTCACTAAGCTTTAATATAGTTTGGTTTTTGCAACAGGGTGTTGGAGGTGTTGGAGATATAAAGCATATTTACATTTATTCAAAACAGAGGCTGGTTGACATTGTTTAGGGCAAGAATGGGAAATTGGGGCTCTGTTAGGGAATCGTGACGGTTTACAACATATTGGACATTTAAAGCTGTTTTGGGAAAAGGAAAGAGATTTATTTTGATATGGAAAACTTTCTGTTTCCGTGTTGCTATAACACAATTAAGGTGTAATGTTCTTCCTACTGATCAATAATGGGCATCCGCTACAGTGAAATTGTACAAAATAAAAAAATGTGTCCATGTGCAAAGAAAAAAAAATCGAAATATGAACAAAACATTTCATATTTAAATGTGATGGTATGAGGATCTACGTGCTAAAATTCATAAAAGAATCAGCCAAGCTTACCGTGTCATGCATACTCAGGGCTTCAATCCAATCACACGCTAAATTATCCTGGTTCGTGTTCCTTGCAATTAAAGAAGAAAAAAACCTTCATTGTAAATACATTGATCTAAATGTTTGTTGCTATAATTTATGAGAACGGCCATTGAGCAATTATTTTGTTGTGTGTGTGTGTGTGCTGTGCTCGCGTGCTGTGACGCGCGGGTGTGTGTATGTTGTGCGTTCGTGTTTGTGCGCGGCTTGTCTTGTGATTGTAATCTGTGTGTATGTGCGCACGCGTGTTTGTATGTGTTTGGTAGAGTGTGATTTGGAGGGGAGGGGGTTTGGTTGGAGTGGTGAAGAGGATGGATTGCCATTCGCATGCGTGCGTGTGTGTTTGTGCGTTTGCGTGCGGCGTGTGTGTGTATGTAAGCAGTTGCAGAGTGTCCTGCATATGGTACTGTCGGATGAAAAATTTGCATATTTTTGTGATTGGAGAGGACTGTGAGGAGTGGAATATTTGTTTTGAAGTGATATCTTGCAACGTTTTGATTAACACCCCAATTTTCTCTTTTCTATGACGTAATAGTACTTTGACATGAAAGAGCACAGTTTGTGAGGTTTGTGTGTTTGTTGGGTTTTTTTTTTGGTTTTTTTGTTTTGTTTTTCCCCATACAGCATTGTGGTTAACATGTGCCGTAGCCTAGAGGCTGACATGTGTTGTATTTTGATGGATCCATTTTTCTGGGTCGTGGAATGTTTTGAGGAATGCCATAACTAGTAAGTATAGTAACTATTTATGAAAATGCAAAACAACCTAATGAGCATAAATGATTTCAATATGTTATGATTTATGATTTGTGTTTTGGATGTTTGTATTTTGTTTGTGAAAAGGTTTTAACACACCAGGTAAAAATCCATCAATAACTTTGTTCACAGGTCTCTGTTCTTTTTGTGGTATTCTGGGAAGCAGTTAAGGTGAACTGATTATTTTTTTAATTTTTATACTTTTATTTTTAAAGCTGTGTTTTGTTTGGATTTGTTGGCATACGACAGTCTTTATTTAGTCATGATGTTCGAATATGTTTATACAAGGGTATACAGTTATGACTGCACTCCAGGATATTATGCCAAAGTCTTACCAAACTTATATGAATTTTTTTCCCTCATTTTCGACTTTTCCTCTTCAATTTTTTGCCCCTCAATGTGTATTGAAGCCAAAGGCCGATGTACATTAAACCATTTCAGAGTTCAGAGTTCAGAGTTCAGAGTTCTCTCTCTCTCTCTCTCTCTCTCTCTCTCTCTCTCTCTCTCTCTCTCTCTCTCTCTCTCTCTCTCTCTCTCTCCATCTTCTTTTCATGTGCGGGAGCACACGCGCGCCTGTGTGAGTGTGTGTGTGTGTGTGTGTGTGTGTGTATGTGTTATGTTTTCTCTCTCTTTCTCTCTCTCCCTCTCTCTCTCTCTCTCTCTCTCTCTCTCTCTCTCTCTCTCTCTCTCTCTCTCTTTCTCTCTCTCTTTTCTCTCTCTCTCTCTCTCTCTCTCTCTCTCTCTCTCTCTCTCTCTCTCTCTCTCTTTGTCAGTTTGAGTATTCATTTCATTGCTATTTGACATTTTCTTGTTTATTAATTCATTGATTTATTCATGTTTGTTTCACTTTTTTCCCCGTGAGGGTCTGGTGTAAAGAAGCCTCTGGCTTATCCAATTACTCTCATGAAAAAATTTCGAGTTCGTGTTTTCTCTCTCTCTCTCTCTCTCTCTCTCTCTCTCTCTCTCTCTCTCCTCTCTCTCTCTCTCTCTCTCTCTCTCTCTCTCTCCTCTCTCTCTCTCTCTCTCTCTCTCTCTCCATTCATCTTTTTTAATGGGGGAGCGCGCGCGCGCCTGTGTGTGTGTGTGTGTGTGTGTGTGTGTGGTGTGCGTGAGTGCGTGTGTGTGTGTCTGTGTGTGTGTTTGTGTGCGTTCTTTATGTCTGAATTCTACTTGCAGTGTTCAGTTCTGTGTGTATATGCGTGCGTTCCTGCATCGTTGTGTGCTTGCGTGCGTGAGCGCGTGTATGTGTGTTTGTGAATGTGTGTGAATGTTCCTGTATTTGTGTGCATGCCTGTGTGTGTGTGTTTATGTGTGTATAATATGAGTTATCTATGGCTGGTGTATAGCGCTGAATGTTGTGGAAAGATTCAATCACAGAGCTGGCATTCACAGCGTTCACACCTGTGCAACCATCCACAGAAAAGTAACAGAGTTTGGATTTACACACACACACACACACACATACACCCCCCACCCCTCCCCCCCACCCCTCCCCCCCCCCCCAACCCCCCCCTCCCCCCCCCCCCCCACACACACACACGAACACACACACACGAACACTCACACACTCACAAACACACATGCACACACACACACACACACACACACACACACAACACACACACACACACACACACCACACACACACACACACACACACACACACACACACACACAACACACACACACACACACACACGAATACCACACACACACACACACACACACACACGCACACACACACACACACACACACACACACACAACACACACACAACACACGCCTCCCACACACCCACACACCACACACCACACACACCACACACCACACACACCACACACCACACACACCCACACACCACACACACCACACACACCACACACCACACACACCACACACCACACACACCACACACCACACACACACACACACCACTCACACCACACACACCCACACACACCACAACACACCACACACACACCCCCACACCCACACACACCACACACCACACAACACACACACCAAAACACACCACACACCACACACCACACACACCACACACACCAAACACACCACAACACACCACACAACACTCACACACACACACACACACCACACACACACACACACACACACACACACACACACACACACACACACACACACACACACACACACA
>CM054166.1:39876449-39881449 GCA_028751875.1 Rapana venosa
CAAAAAAAAAAAAAATGCATGGTTATCACTACCAGACAAAAGCGACAAAATCTATCTCATAAATTTTCTCCAATCCATATTGAAAAGGAAACAATAGAACAAGCCTCTCACCACAAAGTTCTAGGAGTAACAATTGATGAAAATCTCAGATGGTACCATCACATATCCCATCTGTGCAAATACATGTCTCAAAGAGTATACCAATTGACTAAAATCAAACATTTTCTTGACTTTCATTCAATAAAACTATTCTTTCAAGCTTATATACAATCCTCAATAGATTATGCTTCAACCCTGTGGGATTCTGCTAGTGCAAACACTATGAAGCCATTATTAAGTCTGTATAAATAATAATAATAATAATAATAATAATAATAATAATATATGGAATTTATATAGCGCTGAATCTTGTAAAAAACAAACAAATCGAAGCGCTTGCACTCAATCATTTACAGGCATGCAACTCTCCTTAAACATAATGAACAACAGATTTCAAAATCATGCGCGCACGTATGCACGCACACACACGCAACACAACACACAACACACACAACACACACACCCACACACTCACCACACACACACACACACACACACACACACACACACACACACACACACACACACACAACACACACACACTCGGAACAACACTTAGAAGGTGAAAGATGCTGTTGAAATTAGGGACAGATATTTGGGGGAAAGTCTCAGGTAGGAAATAAGTGTGTTTTGAGGCTGGATTTGAAGGTATCAAGTGAAGGCTTTTGTCGAAGTGAAAGAGGGAGGTCATTCCAGGTGGATGGACCAGAAACAGAGAAAGAGCGACGGCCAACAGTGGTTTGTTTGAATCTGGGTGTTCGAAAGCACAAAGTATCTGCGGCTGAACGAAGGGAACAGGATGGAGTGTACAGATGAAGGCAGTTACAGAGATAAGAGGGTGCAGATTTGTGGAGTCATTTGAAACAGAGGGTATTGATTTTATACTCCAGTCTTTGTAAGACAGGCAGCCAGTGAAGAGATCGCAGAAGAGGAGTGATGTGTTAAGATTTTTTCTTTCTTAGGACCAGTCGAGCTGCAGAGTTTTGTATGCGTTGAAGTCTGTATAAACGTGCTCTTAAACTGGTTCTTCTGAAGAAGACTACCTTACTAGAAGTGGATTATACTCAGTTAAATATTCTTCCCCTACACCAAAGACTAAGATTTAACAAAGGCATCATGATGTTTAAGATAATGACAGGAACTTTTCCCTCATCCTTAAAAGACAAGTTCCCAATGAATCATTCCAGAAATACTGAAAAGCCATGTGTCCCAATCCCAAGAATAGATTTGTTCAAATCTAGCTTACTTTACTCAGGCCCTGTGCTGTGGAACTCCCTTCCTGACTCATTTCGACAACACCAATCATTAACAATCTTCAAAAGTAATTTTTTCATCCACTTGATGCATGAAAAATAAAAATCCACAGTTGATCTGTTGGAAGCAAAGTAAATATATCCTCCCTTACATTATACCAAATTATCCCCTCTCTCTCTCCCCCTCCTTCCCCCCTCTCTCTCTGTATAAGTGTGAATGTTTTACTTGTATATCGCTATTGTGTTATTGAAAAATGACTTCTAGAAATGATTTTTCCACTATCCTACTTCTTTATAATGACTCTAGGACGATCTTAACATGTACAATGTTAAACCACAGTGAGTTCTAATGGTGATAGTGTTGATGAATTGAAAACTATATTCATTATCATATGGATTTAAAATGCACTGCTCTCTCTCTCTCTCTCTCTCTCTCCTTCTCTATCTCTCTCTCTCTCTCCTCTCTCTCTTACTCTCTCTCTCTCTCATCTCTCTCTCTCTCTCTCCTTTTATCATTTGCTTATAGATTTAATCGTTGTGTTTACAATTAGTATACCGTTGAATGCTTTATTCAGATTTAATATTTCAGTTCTACTCCCTGAGTTGACTGTATTTGAGATTCAGTGAATGTTTTATTTGAGCGTACCAATTATGTATAGCTAATTCCAAAATGCAGATGTCTTTCTCTATGACTGTACATGATATTCATAAAGATTTTATGTTGACATTGATGCATGGTGTGAGTGCGCGCGCGCGCGCGCGTGTGTGGGTATATAGTGTGTGTGTGGAGTGTGTGTGCGTGTGTGTGTGTGTGTGTGTGTGTGTGTGTTGTGTGTGTGTGTTGTGGTGTGTGTACGTGTGCATGGGATGCAAATTGCTTCTACAATATTTGTTTCATGTAGTTTACTATTGCTGTTGCCTCCCATAAAAGCACAAAGAACTTTTGACGTTTCCTTCTGTTAGCCAAAATGAAACTATTTACGTGGTTTGTTCTCCTTTATTTTATAGTGGTTTTGCTTTGTTTGGTTCTGTTTTGGTTTGGGTTTGGGATTGTTGTTGCTTTATTGAAGGGGGACTATTCGGTTGATCCCTCTCCCCTTGTTGTTGCCGTTTTTGGTTTTGCTCTGGTTCTTGCTATTTTTCGGTTGTTTCTGTGTTTTTCTGTTCTGCTTTCTTTCTTACTTGTTGCTACTTCTTTTTTCTCTTCGGATTTTGTGGGGATTTTTTTGTAGATATTTTTTTCCGTAAGCTGTGTAAGTGTATTGCTATGAGCTTTATTTTATTTTATTATCATATATACCCTTAAGGGCGGGGACTTGATGTAAAAAAGCACATGGGTGCTTATTCTTATTGCTTAAGGTGGGTCGGTGGTCTAGAGGTAACGCGCCTGTCTAGAAAGCGAAAAGTCCGGGTCTGAAGTGTGCGGCGGTTCGTACCCCGTTTGGACCGGAAATTTTTCCCCCATCCATCAGACCATGAGTGGTGGTCTGGGCGCTAGTCTTTCGGATGAGACGATAAACCGAGGTCCCGTGTGTTACACGTAATTATTTAGCGCACGTAAAAGAACTCACGGCAACAAGAGAGTTGTCCCTGGCAAAATTCTTAGAAAAAGCCACTCTGATAGGGAAACAAATACAGTTGCAGACAGGAAAAAGAAAAAAAATGGGTGGCGCTGCTCTTGTGGCGACGCGCTCTTCCCGGGGAGAGCAGCCCGAATTTCACGGAGAGAAATCTGCCGTGACTTGAAGTGGTATGAAATGAAATGAAATATTCATTATCCTCGAAATAAAAGAATTTGTCATTGTCTATCTATCTATCTTATATCTATCTATCTTATATTTATCATGCACACCTGCATATACTGCTGACTATAAGCTAAGCTCGACCAACCAGCCCACTGGCCAGAGCAACAAAGTCAAGGAGGGAGCATTTGGAACAACCAGCTTTTTTCACCCAGTTCCCGTGTGCATGCACTTTTGTCAGTTTTGCCATCCGTTCTCACAGGCACACAACGGCCTACTCTTCCGAAAGGCGGAACGGGTTTTAACGTGTGCGCATGATGTTCTGCGTGCGTTCACACACAGGGCCTCGGTTTATTAGCTCATCCGAAGGACTTTTGGGGAGAGTGTAGTCTGCACTGATGTTAATTCCAGGGGAAAATATCCTCTTGATTAGGAATCGAACCCCCATGTGTGTGTGTGTGTGTGTGTGTGTGTGTGTGTGTGTGTGGTGTGCGCGCGCGTGTGTGTGTGTGTTGTGTGTGTGCGCGTGCGTGTGTGTGTGTGTGTGTGTGTGCTCACGCGCGTGCGCGCGCGCGAACTCAGGTGCATTGCTGGTCGTCAAGACCAAAGACTAACGAGGCATCAGCACAGCCAGTACTGGCGGCTAATGACGTTACCTGACCAATTGAACATCAGCGAGAAGGCAGCCTAGCCTAGACGTAGACAGAAACAGAGCACAGAAAATACAACGCAATAAAGAGGGTAGGATGGAGCTGAATGGAGAGAACGCAGACAGACAGACAGACAGAGGTGTGTGTGTGTGTGGGGGGGGGGGGAAAGGGGGGCTTCAATGCGTGATGTGGGTGGTGGTAAAAGAAGTTTAGAGTGAAGAGGGAGGGGGGAGAGGGGGGGGGATGAGGAAGGATGGGGAGGAGGGGGGGGGGGGGGTGGGAGAAGGAAGCAGCGTGAGTGTGTGTGTGTTCAACATCTGCATCACCATTCCTCCAGTCATTATTGACGCGCTCATCTGCTTGTTCTCCTCTTGATTACTGACCACGCACATGTGTGTGTATGTGTGTGTGTGTGTGTGTGTGTGTGTGTGTGTGTGTGTAGTGTGTGTGTCTGTGTCTGTGTGTGTAGTGTGTGTAGTGTGTGTCTGTGTGTGTAGTGTGTGTAGTGTGTGTGTGTATGTGTGTGTAGTGTGTGTAGTGTGTGTGTTCTGTGTGTGTGTGTGTGTGTTTGTGTGTTGTTGTGTTAGTGTGTGTAGTGTGTGTGTGTGTGTGTGTGTGTGTAGTGTGTGTGTGTATGTGTCTGTGTGTGGTAGTGTGTGTAGTGTGTGTGTCTGTGTGTGTAGTGTGTGTAGTGTTGTGTCTGTGTGTGTAGGTGTGTGTAGTGTGTGTCTGTGTGTGTAGTGTGTGTGTATGTGTCTGTGTGTGTAGTGTGTGTATGTTGTGTCTGTGTGTTGTTGTATGTGTCTGTGTGTGTAGTGTGTCTGGTGTGTCTTGTGTGGTGTGTGTATCGTGTGTTGTTTGTCTAGTGTGTGTGTGTAGTGTGTAGTGTGTGTCTTTTGTGTGTAGTGTGTCGGTGTTGTGTGTGTGTGTAGTGTGTGTGTGAGGCAAGGGGGGGGGGGGCAGAGGTGAAGGGACAGAGGATGGCTGCTGTTGGGCGTTCAGCAGCTTAACTAACCCGCAGGGCGCCAGTCAGCCCCCCAGCCTGTGCTGTCCTCCCTGCTCCAGCTGCCACTGCCTGCCATACTGCTCCAGCTGCCACTGCCTGCCATACTGCTCCAGCTGCCACTGCCTGCCATACTGCTCCAGCTGCCACTGCCTGCCATACTGCTCCAGCTGCCACTGCCTGCTCCCTGCCACTGCCTGCCATACTGCTCCAGCTGCCACTGCCTGCCATACTGCTCCAGCTGCCACTGCCT
>CM054166.1:39888949-39908949 GCA_028751875.1 Rapana venosa
CAATTACAACCTTACAAAATTTTACGGTTGCTTGTGTTTGATTGTAATCCCATCCCCCACTCCGCTTCCCGCTAATCTTGTCGATATAAAGATTTAGTACTCTATAAATACCTTTACACTCTTCTTTCTTCTTCTTCCTTGTTCTTTGTTTTGTTCTATGTTCTGGTTCTTTTTCTTCTTTCTTCTTCTTTTTTTCTTCTTCTTCTTCGGCATAATTGTTTCTTGTTTCTTGTTCATGTTCTTGTTTCTTTTTCTTTTTGTTGTTGATGTGTTGTTGTTGTTGTTGGTGCTTTTCTTCTTCTTCTTCTTCTTCTGTTCTTCTTCTTTCCTTCTTCTTCTTTTCTTCTTCTTTCTTCTTCTTATTCTTCTTTCTTCGCATTTCTTTATCTTCTTCGTTTTCTTTTTATTCTTCTTCTTGTTCTTGTTTCTTTGTTTCTTGTTTTTGTTATTGTTCTTCTTCTTCTTTCGGCATTTGTTGTTGTTGTTGTTGTTGTTATTTTCTTTTTTTCTTCTTCTTCTTTTCTTTCTTCTTCTTTTCTTCTTTTTTCTTCTTCTTCTTCTTTCTTTGTCTTATTCTTTGTCCTTCTTAAATTCATTATTTAAACAGGCAGGAGAAACATGAGGTTAAAGAATGCATTTATGTTGCTATGGGAGGGTTTGAAACACGGGGACACAGGATACTATTACTTATATTTAAATACATTATTTAATTCTTTCATTATTTTACCAAATTCAAAATATATATCATAATTTTCCTTTTTAAAATATCATATTAAATTCTCCAACAACCCCAACCCCCCCACACTCCAACCACACCACCATAACCCTCCACACAACTCTCACACACACTACACACTCCTCCTTTCTTTCTAACCACCCTTTAACTACTTCTTTTTTTATAATATTCAACTTTCTTAACCCCTCCATCACCCAATACATACAACCAACTCTACATCAATAATATTCCCACTTCTCTCATTACACCATCTAATCCACCCTTCCCCATTCCTCTCTCATTATTGCTATAATATTTTTTTTTTTAACTATTACCCTAAACAAAATCTTCTTAAAACCCTTCATCCAAACCTAAACCATTAAAATTCACTAAATCCCTCAATCATTGTAATTTCTTTCCGCGAGATGTAAGACGAAGAGAGAGCACTGAGAGAGAGTGAGAGTGTGAGGGATGAGAGAGAGGGAGAGAGAGAAGAGAGTGAGAGAGTGATAGTGGGAGAGAGGAGCAGGAGGAGAGAGAGGTAGCGAGTTAATATATATATATATATCCATTTTTATTTTATTAATAATATTTTTAATATTCAATTTTACATTATTAAAATACATAATCTACCATACTTATTTTTTTTTTTTTCTTATACTATATCAAAAAAAAAATAAACATCTACCCTCTCCTCCCTCATCCTCCACTCCACCTACATCCCCTACCTACCTCCTACCCTCCCTTCCTCCTCCCCCTAAACCTAACCTCCCTACCTCTCCTACCCTCACCTCCCCTCCATCTACCCATCATCCTACATCCTTCTACCTTCACCCTACTACCCTTAACCTCCTCCACCCTCCAACCCTAACCCCCTCCTCTCTACTACTACCTCCTCCTCCTCCCCCTCCCCTACCCTCCCTAACCTCCCCTCCCCTACATACCTCTCCCCTACTTCCTCCCCTCCCTAACCTTTACTACTCCCCCCTCCCTCCTACCTCCTCCTTTTCCTAACCCTTCCCCCATACTCCCTCACCTACTAAACCTCCCCCTACCTCATCCCCTACTCCTTCCCTACTCCCCTACCATACCATCCCTAACCCATACCTCAATAAACCTTACCTTACACACCTCCTCTCAACACGCTTACCCTCCCCCTCACCCATACCCTACCTATAACATCACCTACATTAACATCCATCCTTCCACGAACCATCAACTTCACACTACCTCCCATTACAGCCCATTTCCCTCAACCACTCCCTCCCGCACCATTACCCTGCCCATTACCCAAGCCGCCACATTACAGTACAGCACAGTCCCCAGTACTGCACCAGTACATAACACGCATCAGTAACAGCACCAGACAGCCACAGTCCAGCCCGACCCAGTCACAGGTCCCAGTTACAAAAACACTCACGCACCGTCCCGCACCCCAGTACAGCCACAGTACAGCCCAGTTACCGCACCCGTCCAGACAGCACCACGAACGGCTCAACACAACGAACCATCCACCCACTAAACTCCAAGTACATGTATAGAACAGTAAAGCACAGTACAGCACAGCACAGTACAGACAGCACAGAACAGCACAGTACAGTACAGCACAGTACAACACAGGGCAGTACAAACACAGCACAGTACAGCCAACCAGTTACGCACAGTACAAGCACAAAGCTAGCACAGTACAGTTATTACAGCACCGGACAGCACAGTACAGGAACCAGTTTACTGTACCAGCCACAGTACAGCACAAACACAGCACAGCCACCAGGCACAGTAAAGTACAGTACAAGAACAGACAGCACCAGGGCAGTAACAACACTGTACAGTACTGCACTGCCACAGCACAGTACAGGCACAGCACAAAACACAGCACAGCACAGACAGCACAGGCCACAGCACAGTTAAAAAAGTGACAGTTAGCTCAGGTCAGCCCAGGGCAGTTAAAAAACAACCAGTACAGTACAGCACGGCACAGCACAGTAACAGTACAGCTAAGTGCAGCACAACACAGTTACAGGCACAGTCAGCAACAGTTACCAGCACAGGCACAGTGCAGGCACAACACAGTACAGCACAGCACAGCACAGTTACAGTACAGGAACAGTACAGCACAAGTACAGCACAGCCACAAGTACTGAGCACCAGTACAAGCACAGGGCAGGTACAACCCACAGTTAACAGTAACAGACAGTACTGCAGAGTACAGCACATTACAGCACAGTTACAGCAACAAAACACAGCACAGTACATTTTACAGACAGTTACAGGCAAACGTAAGATCAGTTACAGTGCAGAACTACACAGTACAGCCACATCACAGCACGTACCAGTACAGCACAGTACAGCAAGGGAGTTACAAAAACATAACAGTTTACAGCACAAGTACAGACAGAACGACAGAAAAACAGTTAAATACAGTACAGAAATACGTACTATCACATAACTACAGAATAACATAACATTATTTAATTACTTCACATACTCTCTAAACTCCACAACCTAATTCTAATCCTAACACTCTTCTACTTCCAAACTACTCATCTATAATATTATTCCTCTATACTCCTAAAATTATCCTATCAACCTACCATACTAAAAAACACAACTAATCAAAAACACACACAAAAAAAAACCACAAATACAACACCACAACAAAAAAACAAAAAAAACAAAACAACACCCAACACAAAAACCCAAAAACAATAACCAACAACAAACCACCAAAACCACAAAACCACCACAACACAATCCCACCACAAAAACAAACAACCACCTCCCACTCCACTCCCACCAAACACCTACAAACTCCTACCTCCTACTATCACCAAACAATTATAACAATAAAAAAAACTCTAAAAAAAAAAAAAAAAAAAAATCATAAAAAAAATTCCTTCCTCTACAACAAATAAAAATAAAATATATATCCTTTACTTATCTTTCTTATATATACATTTCTCTCTCATCCCATTTCACCCTAATATTCAAAAAAAAACAAAAAAAAAAAAAAAAAAAAATAACATCTCTCCTCTCCTTCCATCACACCCCCCATCCTACCCTTACCACACCACCCCTCCACCCAACAAAAAAAAAAAAAAAAAAAAAAAAAAAAAAAACCCACACCAACACATCACTATTAACACTCTTCTTCTATCTCTCTCTCTTTCTCCTATTCCTCTCTCTATCTCTATCTTTCCCCCCCCCCCCAATAATACAAAAATTATTAAATAAAATAAAAATAACAAATGAATAATAACAACTTTAAAACAAAAAAAACACCCTAAATAACCTATCAAATCCATTCATTATTAGAAAGATGATAGATGTTTGATCTTTTTAAGATTTTTTTGTTCTAATATTTATTTAAAAAAAAATCTAAATCTAAGTGTGTGGCATATGTACGTTGTTAATGTACAAATTTTTTTATATGCGAGTTTTTGAGTGTTAGTTTTTTATTTATATAATATATTAATAATTTATATATTTAATTTTTTTTAGTATCTTAATTATCCTAAACAAAACCACAATTAATAAAAATAATTTTAAGCCCTTATTTCATTATAAATTCAAACCCTTACCTACCTCCATCATTAACAAAACTTACCTACTAAACAATAATCAAACTTGCCCTTCCCTCCGTCCCCCCCCCACTAACAAATAATCTCAAAACCATACTCCTCTCCACTTCACTCTCCCTACTGATCCTCATGTGGTTGATTTATTGGGACCCAATAAATGTGGTTAGATGATTTTAATATTGATCAATATGGTAGTTTAGATTGATATTGATCAATAATGTAGTTATGATATTATTGAATCAATTTGTTAGTTAGTATATGATGAATCATAAATGTAGTTAGATAAATAGTGATCAATAATATAGGTGAGAATAAATATTGATTAATAAATGTAGTTAATAATATTGAAATCAATAATATAGTTAAGATATTATTGATCACTGATGTAGTTAGATTATATTGCTCAGTCACTTAGTTAGTAATATTGGACCAATTAATATAGTTATATGATTAATTGATCAACAAATTAGTTAGATAATATTGATCAAAATGTAGTTAGATTAATATTGATCAAAAAATGTAGTTACATATTTTAGTGATCGATAATGTAGTTAGATAATAGTGATCCGCTCTCATGTAGCCTTCGATATTATGGCTCCAATAATGTAGTTAGAATAATAAGTGAATCTGATCACATGTAGTTAGATCATTATTGAAAATACTTAAGTAATCATAAATTTGAATCCATAATCCACGTAAGCATAATAATGCATCAATAACTGTAGTTATCATTATTCCCGATCCAATACACAGTAAGTTAGACATTCATTACTTAATAGGAAGACAAAGAACAAAATAAGAGTAAATGTAACTTATGTAGCGGAATATATTTGGCAAAGGACAAATTCAAAGCGCATGCATTTCAATCTTATTTCTTTACACAATTCATACAAAACCATTGTACATTTAAATCAATAGTTCAAAACATGTTACAAAAACTTGGTTACGGTGCAGACCAAATTCTATGAAATAAATTGCAATAGTCAAATGTTTTGTTTTTTTTAAAGGCAAAGCCCTCACACACACCACACACACCACCACACACAAAACACCCCACAACACACCACACACCACACCACACACACACACACACACACAACACACCCACACAACATCACAACAGGGTATATACCTAAGCAAGGGTGGTTAGGGGACAAGGGTTAGTGTAGGGGTGGGATAGTTTTTGATATGAACAGGAGGGGGAAATCTTAGGTTTGGAAATAAATAATGTCGTGAGGTGGATTTAAATGTGTTCATACCTAGGCTTCTTGGCGAAAGTGAGTGGAGGGGAGCTCATTCCAGGTCGATGGACCCGAAATAGTGAAAGGCGGCGGCCAAAACGGTTGCACTGGTATGAATTCTAAGGTATTCTAGGCACAAGGTATCTGCAGCAAGGAGGTGCGAAGGGAACGTGTGAAGGAGGTACTGGTTTAATAACATTCACAGAGGTTTGGTAATGGAAGTGGGTGCGGTTTTGAGGAGTCATTTGTAACAGGCAGGTTAATGATCTTCTTATCTTACTCTGTGGCACAGGGCAGCCATTGGAGAGATCTCAAAGAGGGGGGTAATTTGCTCGATTTTTTCTTTCTGAGACACTAGTCGAGCTTGCGGGTAGTTTTTGTTATACGTTGAAGGGAAGAGTGGTAATGATGTTGGCAAGGACCAGACAAAAGGAGAATTGCCCAAACGTCCCAGACGTGAAAGGGGAATTGAGATAAAGTGACAAGTTTTGTGCTGTTGCATCTATGGGAACAGGTACTTTTGAATTTGCACTAATACGCCGTAAACTGATAGTAGCACGACTGACCAGGT
Source organism: Rapana venosa (assembly GCA_028751875.1). NCBI lineage: Eukaryota > Metazoa > Mollusca > Gastropoda > Neogastropoda > Muricidae > Rapana > Rapana venosa. Next base: position 39,895,058 of record CM054166.1, read on the forward strand.
CTGGGTGATGAATTTTTGCATAGGAGAGTGTGTTGTCGATAACATTACCTTAGATACTTCACAGCGTGGATAGAGGGACTGTTGCCATTGCCGGGTTATATTGAAGCTGTTGTAATGGAAGAGAGTTTGTGGTTTGGGTCACTTACGAGCATGGCTTCGGTTTTATCTACATTTAGCTGTAATTTGTCTGGTTGCATCCATGTTTGAATATCTGCAAAGCAGTGAAGCATATTTGCCAGGGAGAGAAGGTGGATTTCCAGGGTGAACCATGCCTTTTGAATCTGAGATTCATCTGCGTAAATAAAAATTGTTGGTTGATTAATTTTGATGGAGGTTTTATTATATTTGACAGTGGGGCAGTTGTATAGAGTGAAACAGACTGGGCCTAGGATAAATGATCCCTGTGGGGGGACTCCGTGCATTCCAGGTTTGGCAGGTATTGATTGTATCCTTGTTTACTTGCAAAAACTGTTGGTATCGGTCAGTAAGGTATGAAAACTAAAAACCAGGTGAGGCTGTGCCAGGAACACCGAAAACGTTTTTTTGTTGGTCGGGAGAGAAGTATAGAGTAGTTCTATAGTGTGGAAGGCTGCCGTTAAGTCGTAGTAGAGTGAGGAAGAGATATTTTCCCTGAGTCAGGAAGTCCAGGAGTCAGTGATCAAATACTGCATTTTGGATTAGTAATTTCAATTCATAATGTAGTTAGTCATTATTGAATCAATTTAAATGCAGTTAGATGTTATTAATCAATAAATGTAGCTAGATTAATATTGATCAATAATTAGTTAGAGATTATTGATCTCAATAATGTAGTACATTATTATTGATCTACAATGTAGTTTGATATTATTGATCAAGTTGTTTTTGTTTATAGATAGGATGGCGTGGATGAAAAAAAAAGCAAAAGCATTTGCTTATTCCAATGTGCTATTTGGAAAGAGAGGGAGAGGAGAGAGGAGAGAGAGAGATAGAGGACTATATACACCCCCTCTTATTCCAAAGAGAGAGAGGAGAGAGAAGAAGGAGGAGAGAGAGACCTACTACCTCTCCGTCCCGATGCGACACCGCTCCCCGCCACGCTCGCTCTCTCCAGCCGTGCCCTCCTCCCGGCTCTCTCCATCCATAAAATTAATTAAAAAAAATATCAACCAGAGATAGAGTGTACCCCATATGAAGGGGTATTACGAACATGATATGACTAATTACCAAAAAACACATGTAGTAGATCAAAAATGATAAAGAAAAAATAGTGAAACAGACTGTTTAATTATGATTAAAATTATTTTCACGAACATTACAAGGGCCTCTAAGGCTTAAATGCTTTATATAAATTCAAACGCAAAATTACGGACTATTCAGGAAAGAGGAATGGCATCAACAAAAGTTAAATTTAATATGCTGGGCTGTCTATAATAATTTGGGATATAACTGGTTTCTCGAATCGTTGTTAAATCCTGGTGGCAGCATAGAGCGTAATGAACTCGTTTTCTTCTGGTCTCTTTTACAAGAAAGACGTAAACAAATCAATTCATCATTACCAACATTTCTATTACCTATAATAAATGAAACACCTTATTGTGATACACCTAATTAAAAATACTTGTCGTTATAAAACATAAATGTGTTTATCCATATTCTAGCCTTAAATATGGCTTTCAAGTCAGAAACGGACGCAAAACGTTCTGTTTAAAACAGTAAATCTGTCGCTAATTCTGAATATGATCAGACCATTTTCTGCCAGGAAACAATCTAACCAAGCGTTACACGAAAAAAAACACGTATAAAAACTATTCACTTTGCCAAACGCCTGATTTTGGCCAAACGAAGCCAAATCCCATTTTAAAACATCATTTACACGCACCCTTCGTTAACCCAATTTTTCTTTACCTCTTAGCATCTAAAATTACACAAACAAATCATATTGCTTTAGTGGTATTCTTATCGTTAGTTCATGTGCAGTAATTTAAAACCAGTAGCGAAATACAATTAACAGGCGGATACTATGTTAAATGGGGGTGGCGGTTCGTTTCTCCGTAAAAACTAATCATATGTGTTCGTTTATTACACTATATATCCTCTTTAAAGCATAAGTATGGAACATGTTCAAAATGGAACAGCAGCTTTTTCTAGCCCAATAATTCAGATCCGTACTGGCTTAATGGGTTGATCTTGTGCCATTAAAATAACCTAATAAAAACACCTTAAACGAATTATTGTCCAGTGTTCGTAGCTTTTTCATGATAAATAACAACACATTTTTGGCCCTACTTGCAAGATCTTTCTACGCTCCATTAAAACTCAAACGAGTAGAGAAGAATATCCCTAAATATTTATAAACATTAACTACTGGCATCAATACTCCAATGTAAACCCACCTTTCTATTACGCTAAGATAATCTCCCTTTCGAAATACTATGATGTTGCTTTTATTCATATTAACTTTTAACTGAAGTTTTGTAGCTGATCGATGCAAGTTGTTTAGCTGTGTCTGCAAGCCTGTTACAGTCTCTGACAGTAGAATAACATCGAGAGAGAGAGAGATAGAGAGAGAGAGAGAGAGAGAGAGAGAAGAGAGAGAGAGAGAGGAGAGAGAGAGAGAGAGAGAGAGGAGAGAGAGACAATGACAATGACAATGACAATGACAATGACAAATTCTTTTATTTCGAGGATAATGAATAAGCACCCATGTGCTTTTTTACACCAGTCCCCGCCCTTAAGGATTATATGATGATAAAATAAAATAAAGCCCATAGCAATACACTTACACAGCTTACGGACAAAATATCTACACAAAAATCCCCACAAAATCACCGAAGAGTGAGAGAGAGAGAGAAAAAAAAAGTAGCAACAAGTAAGAAAGAAAGCAGAACAGAAAACACAGAAACAACCGAAAAAATAGCAAGAACCAAGAGCAAAACAAAAACGGCAACAACAAGGGGAGAGGGATCAATCGAATAGTCCCCCTTCAATAAAGCAACAACAACCCCAAACCCAAACCAAAACAGAACCAAACAAAGCAAAACCTCCATAAAATAAAGGAGAACAAACCACGTAAATAGTTCATTTTGGCTAACAGAAAGAAACGGCAAAAGTTCTTTGTGCTTTTATGGGAGGCAACAGCAGTAGTAAACTACATGAAACAAATATTGTATAAGCAATTTGCATCCCCATGCACACGTACCACACACACACACACACACACACACACACACACACACACACACACACACACACAACACACACACACACACACACACACACACACACATACATACCCACACACGCGCGCGTGCGCACGCACTCACACCATGCATCAATGTCAACATAAAATCTTTATGAATATCATGTATAGTCATAGAGAAGGACATCTGCATTTTGGAATTAGCTATACATAATTGGTACGCTCAAAACAAGATATCAAAATAAAACATTCACTGAATCTCAAATACAGTCAACTTAGGGAGTAGAACTGAAATATTAAATCTGAATAAAGCATTCAACGGGATACTAATTGTAAACACGACGATTTAATCTATAAGCAAAAATAAAGGGAGAGAGGAGAGAGAGAGAGAGAGACGAGAGAGGGAGAGAGAGAGAGAGAGGAGAGAGAGAGATGAGAGATGAGAGAGAGAGAGAGAGAGAGAGAGAATGACAAATGACAATGACAATGACAAATTCTTTTATTTCGAGGATAATGAATAAGCACATATGTGCTTTTTTACATCCAGTCCCCCCCGTTAGGGATACATCTTAATAATAATAACCCAATACTTATACAGTCACACAATAAAAACAAGGGGAAATAGCCCTTTTCAAAACAGCTCCCCCCCAACAACCCCCCCCCCCCCCCCCCCCAAACAGCAATAAAAAAAACCCAAAATACCCACCCCCCACCCCCCACCCCCCAAAAAAACCCTAATCAAACAAGCAAACAAAAAGAAAGAAAACCCCCCAAACCAACAAAGAAGGATTCAAAAAAGAGAAAAAACAGACAAACAACAACAACAAAACAACAACAGAGCAAGAAAAAAACACAACCAAACTTAATAAGTCATAAAGATAAACATCTACACAATGTCAAATGGTACACATACTTGTTACACATAACTATAAGATATTGAAATAGGGCATCATTAAAACTTATGTACAGAGGCAAGTCCAATAAAGTATTGAAAATATAAAATATGAATCCTTCATCAGGATACACTAAAAACTATAAGCGAGACGATAAAAGGTGAGAAAGAGACAGAGAGACAGAGAGAGAGTGTGTGTGTGTGTTTCAGAGATAATATCCAATATATAATTCCAAAACAGTATGCGATCCCATCAAACACTCATTTTAGATTATATTCGTTTCAAATTATATGTCATGATAATGAAATAAATTTTAATACCCATACATCCACACAATAAAAACAAGAAACAAAACAAAGAAGAAATCTAAACCTATACAGTCATTGAGGGAGAGAATATGAGTGAGTGAGTGAGTGAGTGAGTGTGTGTATGTATGTGTGTGTGTGTGTGTGTGTGTGTGTGTGTGTGTGTGTGTGTGTGTGTGTGGGGGGGGGGGGGAATTAAGGGATAATACTAAATATGAATACTCACATTAGCACACGATCAACACAAACACTTTTTAATTATGTTCATGCAAATTGAATGTCATGGTAATAAAATAAGTGCAATACCCATACACTCTCATAATAAAGAGGGGGAAAAAGCCAATAAAGTCATCAAAAGAACATCTACATATTGTAAGTAATAGAAACAAATTCTTTTTTTCAGGATAATGAATAAGTACTCATGTGCTTTTTTACATCCAGTCCCCGCCCGTGGGGTCACATTGAAAATGCACTCAGTACTCATATTTTCAAACAGTAGAAGCAAAGGGAAAAAACTTTTTTTTAAAGAAAAGAGAGAAAAAGAAAAAACAAACAAACAAAGAGACAAACAAACAAACAAACAACCCCGGACGAGCAAACGACAAAATAAACCCCAGAAACGCCCCCCCCAAAAAAAAAACAACAACACACACACCAAAAAAACAAAAAACAAAACAGAAGAAAACAAAAAATAAATTTAAAAACAACAACAACAAAAAAAACAAACAGACAAAAGCACCCTCCCAAACAGACAAACAAAAAACAAGAAAAAACACAAACAAAGAAACAAATGAGGGAAAAAAATTTTTTTTTTTAAACCCAACACCGTTCCCCATCCACACACACACACACACACACACACACACATACATAGAGAGAGAGAGAGAGAGAGAGAGAGAGAGAGAGGAGAGAGAGAGAGAGAGAGAGAGAGATACACAGACAGACAGACAGACAGATGAGCGATACAGAACAATAGAGCACAGAGAAAGGCAACAGCAAACATTATTGGGAACGAATGCTCCAAGGGAAGCAAATCAGGAAAGCTAGAGAGGAGCATGGGTTCTTTCCCTTGCATGGAGTAAGACAATGGACATGGTCTATCTGATAGTTGTGGAGGGAGAGGTCAGAGGTCATTGAGTGAGAGGACACAAGAGAGAGAGAGAGAGAGAGAGGAGAGAGAGAGAGAGAGAGAGAGAGAGAGAGAAACAGAGACAGACATAGAGAGAGAGAAAGAGAGAGAGAGAGAGAGAGAGAGAGAGAGAGAGAGAGAGAGAGAGAGAGAGAGAGAGAGACAGACAGACAGAGACAGACAGAGAGACAGACAGAGCGCCTATAAAGCTAGCACCCAGACCAGCAGCCACTGGAAAAGCATGCTACATTAGGACTTGGTAGCCAGTTGGGTACAGCCGATTGTGGAAGTAAAGGTAACGGTGGTGTTCCATGACCTTTGCGCTGGGTGGGGAGCGAGGCGTCAGAGACCTCACTTCTCCAGGGGCCAGCATATTGAGGGCGGCGCCCATCTCCTCTCCCTCGCAGCTTTACCTTCCCTGACCCTAAAGAGGGCAGGTACCCTTGTACAGCTGGGTGAACTAGGGGACTGTGCTGAAGCCAAGGTGCACAAACGGTCCCCCATCCAAGAGGTAACTCCTCTCAACGCAGCTTAACCTTAGCTTAGGGAGATAGAGTGCTCTGGCCTCTGAACCATCCCACTCCCTGAACTGGGGACACAGTCCCTGGATCGGATAACCCCGCTGGGACTGTATCACACTCACAGCAGCCAGTGACGGACGCTGGTGCCAGGAGTTAAGACCGCCTGACTGTAATCAGGAGACTACAAACCGAGATTCCGTGTTCGAATGCACACAGAGCATCTTGCGCACCCCTGAAAACCCGCTCCGTATTCCAGAAGAGTAGGCCACTGTGTGTCTTAGGGATGGATGTCAAAATGAACAAACAGACCATACATGGACACCGGTGTCTAGTTTAGACATCAACTCCAAAGGCGGAATGTGGCTACCTGAATGGTGGCTAAACCAGATCGCTGACGTCAATCTCATCACGGTGTGAACCTGGCCGTTTTAGCTACGGACCAGAGATTGACAATGACAAACTGTCAATGACAAACTGTCAATGACAAACTGACAACGACAAACTAACAGTGACAAATCGACAATGACAAACTGACAATAACAAATTGACCATGATAAATTTACAATGGCAAACTAACAATAACAAATTGACCACGACAAATTGACAATGACAAACTGGCAGTGACAAATCGATAATGGTAAACCGACAATGACAAACTGACAATGATAAATTGACAATGACAAATTGACAATGACAATCTGACAATGGCAAATTGACAACGGCAAAGTAACAATGACAAACTAACAATGACAAATTGACAATGACAAACCGACAATGACAAATTGTCATTGAAAATTTGACAATGACAAATTGACAATAACAAATTGACAATGATAAGTTGACAATTACAAACCGACAATGACAAACTGACAGTGACAAGCTGACAATGGCAAATTGACAATGACAAACTGACAATGACAAATTGACAATGACAAACTGACAATGACAAATTGACAATGACAAACTGATAATATCAGACTAACAATGACAAACTGACAATGATAAATTGACAATGACAAACTGATAACGACATACTGACAATGACAAACTGACAATGGCAAACTAACAATAACATACTGACAATGACAAATTGACAATGACAAACTGACAATGACAAACTGACGACAAACTGACAATGACAAACTAACAATGACAAACTGACAATGAGAAATTGACAATGAGAAATTGACAATGAGAAATTGACAATGAGAAATTAACAATGCCAAATTCTTTTATTACGAGGATAATGAAAAAGCACTCATTTGAGAGAGAGAGAATGAGAGAGAGACAGAGAGAGACAGAGAGAAATAGACAGAGAGAGAGAGAAAGAGAGAGAGAAAGTGACAGTCAGATAGAAAGACAGAAAGACAGAGACATAGAGACAGAGACACACAGCCAGCCAGCCAGTCGGCCAGCCAGCCAGCCAGCCAGACAGACAAACAGACAGACATGTACCATCTGAAAATAAAAGTTTGACTTTGACTCTGACTTTGACAGACAGACAGAGGGGTAATGTTGTTGCCCTTCTGAAGGCCAGCCCTGTCACATGGTTGTTCCCACTGCACGAGCAGGGCAGGTGCCAGGCCAGCCTGCTGTGTGAAGACAGGGAAGGTGCCAGGCCAGCCTGCTGTGTGAAGACAGGGCAGGTGCCAGGCCAGCCTGCTGTGTGAAGACAGGCAGGTGCCAGACCAGCCTGCTGTGTGAAGACAGGCAGGTGCCAGGCCAGCCCCTGTGTGAAGACAGGCAGGTGCCAGGCCAGCTCCAGTGTGAAGACAGGGCAGGTGCCAGGCCAGCCTGCTGTGTGAAGACAGGGCAGGTGCCAGGCCAGCCTGCTGTGTGGAAGAACAGGCAGGTCCCGGGCCCAGCCTGCTGTGTGAAGACGGAAAGGCCAGGCCAGTTTCCCGTGTGAAGACAGGCGGGTGCCAGGCCAGCCTGTTGTGAAGACAGGCAGGTGCCAGGCCAGCCTGCTGTGTGAAGACAGGCAGGTGCCAGGCCAGCCTGCTGTGTGAAGACAGGCAGGTGCCAGGCCAGCCTGCTGTGTGAAGACAGGACAGGTGCCAGGCCAGCCTGCTGTGTGAAGACAGGCAGGTGCCAGGCCAGCCTGCTGTGTGAAGACAGGCAGGTGCCAGGCCAGCCTGCTGTGTGAAGACAGGCAGGTGCCAGGCCAGCCTGCTGTGTGAAGACAGGCAGGTGCCAGGCCAGCTCCAGTGTGAAGACAGGCAGGTGCCAGGCCAGCCTGCTGTGTGAAGACAGGCAGGTGCCAGGCCAGCCTGCTGTGTGAAGACAGGCAGGTGCCAGGCCAGCCTGCTGTGTGAAGACAGGCAGGTGCCAGGCCAGCCTGCTGTGTGAAGACAGGACAGGTGCCAGGCCAGCCCCTGTGTGAAGACAGGCAGGTGCCAGGCCAGCCTGCTGTGTGAAGACAGGCAGGTGCCAGGCCAGCCCCTGTGTGAAGACAGGCAGGTGCCACCAGCCAGCTCTGTGTGAAAAACAGGAGGTGCCAGGCCAGCCCTGTTGAAGACAGGCAGGTGCCAGGCCGCCTGCTGTGAAGACAGGCAGGTGCCAGGCCAGCCCCTGTGTGAAGACAGGCAGGTGCCAGGCCAGCCTGCTGTGTGAAGACAGGCAGGTGCCAGGCCAGCCCCTGTGTGAAGACAGGCAGGTGCCAGGCCAGCCTGCTGTGTGAAGACAGGCAGGTGCCAGGCCAGCCTGCTGTGTGAAGACAGGCAGGTGCCAGGCCAGCCCCTGTGTGAAGACAGGCAGGTGCCAGGCCAGCCCCTGTGTGAAGGAGCCAGCAGACAGGACAGGCGCTGACCCTCCTCCTGCATGGGAGGCTGCCTCAGCCCGTCCCTGCTCCAGCCTGCATTCACCTGCTGGAGAAGAGCCAAGTTAAGCAGTTGCGAGCGAGGTTACCCCTTGGGTGGATGACCGTTTGTGTACCTTGGCTTCAGTACAGTCCCCGAGTTCACCCAGCTGTACATGGGTACCTGCCCTCTTCAGGGTCAGGGTAGGTAAAGCAGCGAGGGAGAGGAGATGGGCGCCGCCCTCAATATGCTGGCCCCTGGAGAAGTGAGGTCTCTGACGCCTCGCTCCCCTACGATCTTATAGGTTATGGAACAACTTTACCATTACCTTACAATAAACTATTATAAAAAACCCACTTTCGTTCCAAATTAAGTCACAGTTCAAGCTGCGGAAAGAAGCAAGGGACAGGATTGTTGCAGACATCGGCACATGCTAACTCTCCGTGCTCCTCCCTGGCTTGGAGCTCCGAGGTCCAGCGCTCTGGCATGGCGACACACTTTGCCCGCCTGGACGTAGCCACACTCCGACTTCGGGATGATGTCTGAACATGCCACTGGTGATGGTATAATAATTACAGCTTTGGAAGGAAACGGTTGTCACCCATTCCTCCTATCAGTACGCTATGGTTTGCTCTTCCGAAAGGCCGACCACGGTGTAAGGGGTGGCCAGATGCTTTGCCTGCTACAGCCAGGGGGAGTCCTGGCAGGGGACCTCGCTTTATGGACACTCTGCAACACACTCCAGGGGAACGTTCTACTGTGAGGCGTGTCAGAGGTTGCCCAACGCCGCAAACTCTCTGAAGACTGGAAACCGCTGCCTCAAGTACGGTCAGATGACTGCAGGACGCTGTGATCACTGGGCCATTTCGTCAGCTGCGATCACTGACCCATTTCGTCAGCTGCGATCACTGACCCATTTCGTCACCTGTGATCACTGACCCATTTCGTCACCTGTGATCACTGACCCATTTCGTCACCTGTGATCACCTGTGATCACTGACCCATTTCGTCAGCTGTGATCACTGACCCATTTCGTCAGCTGCGATCACTGACCCATTTCGTCAGCTGCGATCACTGACCCATTTCGTCAGCTGCGATCACTGGACCCATTTCGTCAGCTGCGATCACTGACCATTTCGTCAGCTGCGATCACTGACCCATTTCGTCAGCTGCGATCACTGACCCATTTCGTCAGCTGCGATCACTGACCCATTTCGTCAGCTGCGATCACTGACCCATTTCGTCAGCTGCGATCACTGACCCATTTCGTCAGCTGCGATCACTGACCCATTTCGTCAGCTGCGATCACTGGGCCATTTCGTCACCTGTGATCACTGACCCATTTCGTCAGCTGCGATCACTGACCCATTTCGTCAGCTGCGATCACTGACCCATTTCGTCAGCTGCGACCACTGACCCATTTCGTCAGCTGCGATCACTGACCCATTTCATCAGCTGCGACCACTGACCCATTCCCTCATCCGTGATCACTTGCCTATTCCGTCATCCGTGATCACTTGCCTATTCCGTCACCCGTGATCACTGGCCTATTCCGTCACCTGTGATCACTGGGCTATTCAGTCACCTGCGATCACTGACCTATTCCGTCACCGGTTATCGCTGGGCCATTCCGTCACCTGCAATCACTGGGCCATTCCGTCACCTGTGATCACTGACCCATTCCGCCACCTGTGATCACTGGGCCATGCCGTCACCTGCGATCACTGACCCATTCCGTCACCTGTGATCACTTGGCCATTCCGTCACCTGCGATCAATGACCTATTCCGTCACCGGTGATCGCTGGGCTATTCCGCCACCCCACTAATGGAAGCTGTGATCACTTGGCCATTCCGTCACCTGTGATCACTGGGCCATTCCGTCACCTGTGACCACTGGGCCATTCCGTCACCTGTGATCACTGGGCTATTCCGTCACGGCACTGCAGGACGTTCTAGCTGAACCAGTCAGCTCTTCCCTCCACAGCTCTTCCTTCAACCCAGCTCTTCCCTCCACAGCTCTTCCTTCAACCCAGCTCTTCCCTCCCTGGCCTGCATGCAGCGATAGAAGAGCGGGTTTTTAATGGGCAGCACAGAAAAGAATAGAAAGCAGCTGATTAAGGCGGACAGGACACCACCACTGCCTCCAGGCAACTGTGGATAACCCCTTGCCTCCCTCCCTGTAATGACTGGCTTTGTGGCAGCACATTGACTATGCATGGACAGTTTTCACACATCAGAGAGAGAGAGAGAGAGAGAGAGAGAAACACACTGAACACGGAAAGTAATTTATTGCCATTAACAATACAGTCGTTTTGGAAAGGAGCACAGTTTGAACACAATTTAAACAATATGCTTTTTGCAACAAGGAAATAATGAAAACCGAAAGAGGAAAAGGAATCTCCAATAACTACATTCGACCGAATGCATTGTTATGAGCGCTTTGATTTGTTGCTTTACAAGATTCAGCGCTATATAAATTCCATACATTATTATTATTATTATTATCATACATTAATTGTTATCACAAGCTTGCCCCCCCCCCCAATTACCCCCCCCCTTACACACACACACACATACATACCAGCGTCATGTTCCCCGCCAATCAGCAGCAGTGTAGGACAAATCGATCACCCGACCACCCGACCCTCACATTCAAATAATGCAGTTTAGCCAAATATGGAAAACAAAATAGTGTTACATTGAAAAAGTTTATCAGTTAATAGCAGTTTTAAATTATTCTGCTGTCCCAAGCAAGGGAGATAAATTTTGCAAGTGATTTTAGAAATTCTTCATCTTCGATCGAGAGAATGTTAATTATATCTCTAATTCCTGAGATGTCTTCATTAAATATGAGGCATTTCTGACGAATGTCATCGTAGGAATTAGAATAAAACAAAAAAACGCATTTCATCTTCAGTCTGCGAGCCACACATGGGGCATAGGGACTGCACAGATGTGTCAGTGGAAAACCATGTTTTGCAGGCATTTAGGCCTAAAGTTCTTAATCTGAATCGAGCAGGATTACTCCTATGCCATTTCTGTGTTACAACTGTAACATACTTTTCTGTTTGAAAAACACTTTTAAAGGAAGAGTACCAGTTATAATTTCCTGATTCTTCTATTCAAGCATGCCAGTATTGTTTGTAGGAAGCTATCATTCTGTCTTTAAATTCCCACAAAACTCCTTGCTCAAATCCAACTCCCTGGCACATCCACACAATACCAAATCCATGCGTTGTTAGTAATTGCTTAGTAAAAAATGCCCAGTTCTGTTTCCCTGTTTCTAGTTGGATCAGCAGCATCTCATACGCTTGTCTGCACAATCTTGACATAGGAAGTTGAGTTAATTTTAACCAATACTTAATACACTTCACTTGTGATCTTACAAATAGAGGGTAGTGGCCAGTTTTACCACATAACATTTTGTTAGACGAGTGTAATGGTACTGAAAGGAATCGTTCATTGCATAGGTGTGCACTTTTCCCATTTCATTATTAAGAAATAATCCCAAATCTGCTCCATACATAAGCATAGGCTCGATTTGAGAATCAAAAAGCTTCCAGAAAATTGAAAAGTCAGTGCAGTTTAGTTTCCTTAAAGACCATAGTTCCCCTTTTCCCTTTTTGGCAACTTTCACTCCATGCATTTTTGAAATAATTTTGTTGTGAAGGTAAGGCCGAAATATTTATAAAAGTTTGTTACTTTAATTTCAGTATTGCCATAAACCCACTTATCTCCCACTGAAAGATGACCTCCCTTTCGAAAAACCATTACATTCGTCTTTTCTAAGTTAACAGATTCAACCTATCATCTTCATATTTTAAAGAATTTAACTGTTTTTGCAGCCCACAATAGTATAATGTCATCTGCAAATAGTAGCAGGAATACTTCTACACCTCCTGGGATTAATTGTATGCCATGTCTTCCTTTTTTTGTTTATTCTATAGCTAACTCATTAATAAAGAACGAGAACAGCAGGGGACTAAGAAGACACCCTTGCTTAACTCCCCTGGTACATTCAAAAACATCTGAATACATATATACCTGTCACGCACACATGCTATCACAGACGCGTACACACCTTTCAGGGCCATATACATTTTGCCATTTACTCCATTATAGTGTAATATATTCCACAGGACATTTTTATCAATTGAGTCAAACGCTTTGTGAAAGTCAAGAGAGAGAGAGAGAGAGCGAGAGAGAGAGAGAGAGAGAGGGGGGGGGGGGGGGAGAGAAACAGAACAAAAAGGGAGAGAGAGAAAAGCTGAAAAAAATAAACAGAAGGGGGCCAAAAGACCAAAGGACCAAAAGACAGACAGACAGAGAAAAAGCCAAAGTGCAGAACATAGCAGGAGGGAAAGGGGCGGGGGAAGGGGGAGGGGGGAGGGGTGGAGACAGACAACAAGGGAATGGTTGATTAACACACACCTGACCATGGAGACAAGGAATGGACCCTGAAGGTGTACCAGGACAATCTTGTCTCGTTTGTTCCCTCATGACTCACACTGTCCTTGTCTTTTCTTCTGTTGTTTGGCTGAACTCTGTGACCTGCTTTTTTTTTTTCCTGGGCTGAAGCTCCGAGGTTCTTCACCAATGCCGAGATTTTGCGTAAGCGATCATTTTGTCTACCATTAAGGTAGCCGCATTCGACTTCAGAGATGCTGTGTGTGTGTTTGCTTCCTAACTGTTCTCTGTAAGGTTTAAATCTGCTTTATTCACATCAGTGATTCACATCCCTCCACATTTAACTACCAGCAGGCTTCTTCTGACACATTTTCACTCCTCCACACTCCGCCAGGAAAAAAAACCAAAACAAAAACTAAAGGGAAAAGCAAACTAGAGGGGACCCCCCCCCCCCCCCTCCGGGCAAACTTTCCATCAAGGATAAAAACCAAAGAGGAAAACTGAAGACTTTTCAAGGGAATAATCTGGGTACCAAATCGTTGACTCCAGGGGAAAATGCCCATATGTGAACACTTTAATTGAAAATGGATGCGTTGTTCTAACTCATAAGCAGATCACAAGGTTGTTGCTGTGATGTTATTGTTTTCCAGCTCAAAC
>CM054166.1:39916449-39923949 GCA_028751875.1 Rapana venosa
CCCTCGTGAAGAATTCTGTTTTCCCGGTGATACATTCTTGTTCCCTCTGTGAAATTCGTTGTTCCTCTGTGATGAATTTTTGTTGTTCCCTCTAGAGACATTCTGTTTTCCCCCCTGTGATACATTCTGTTTCCCCGTGTGATGACAATTTGTTGTTCCTCTATGATGACATTCTGTTTTCCCCCCTGTATACATTTTGTTTTCCCTGTCGATGACATTCTGTTTTCCCTCTATGATGACATTCTGTTGTTCCCTCGTGATGACATTCCTTTTCCCCGCTTATGAATTCTTTTTTTCACTGTCTGATGACATTTTGTTTTTCCCTGTCTAATGACATTTTTTGTTTTCCCCGCTGATGACATTCTGTTTTTTCCCCCTTTTGATGACATTTTGTTTTTCCCTGTGTGATGACATTCTGTAGTTCCTCTGGAGACATTCGTTTTTTCCCTATGGATGAATTCGTGTTCCCCGTTTATGCATTCTGTTTTTCCCTCTGTGATACATTCGTTGTTCCCTCTGTAAAACAAATTTTGTTGTTCCCCGTGGAGCATTTGTTGTTCCCTCTGTGATGAAATTCTGTTTTTTCCCTGACAATGACTTCTTTGTTCCCTGTGTGTTTACATCATTTGTTCCCCCTGTTGACAATTGTTGCGCAAGATTTTTGCGTGCGTTTCCCACGGGGCTTGGGTTTATGTCTCATTGAAGGACGTTTTTGGGGATAGTTGAAAATAAGTTGGGTTAAATAAGTTGATTTAAAATTTTCAAATTTAAAAAGTGTAATTCATTCAAACAAACGTGGGTTTTGGCGTCCCCTGGCATCCTAAACATGTCGCGGGGGGTGCCTTTGTTCAAGAACGGCTTTTCAGATAGTGTCCCGAAAACAACTCCCTTCTTGGGCCAGAGGTATTAAACCCTCCAATGGAAATGTAAGACCATAGAGCTGTAGTGTAGTGTAGTGTACGTAGCGTAGCGTTGTATGTAGTGTAGGTGTTAATTTTAGTGTTTGGTTTTAAAGTATTAGTGTATGTAGGGTTTTAGTGTAGTGTGTGTAGTGGGGTAATGTAGTTTTGAGTGTATGTATGCAGTGCAGTGAGTGTATGTGTGTAGTAATGATGGTGTAGTCATGCAGTGCAGTGCATGAGTGGTGTGGTTTTTGTAGTGTAAGCATGTAGTGCAGTGTAGTGCTGTGTAGTTATGCAGTGCAGTGTAGGGGAGTGTAGTGTAGGTAGTGTAGTGGGGTGTGGGTAGTGTATTTGGGGTTATTAGTGAGTGTGTGTATTGTGCAGTGGTGCAGTGTAGTGCTGTTGAGTGGGTAGTGGGGTGTTATGTAGTGTAGTGCAGTTTTAGTGTATGTAGTGTAGTGTAGTATAGTGTAGTGAATGTAGTGCATGCAGTGCAGGGCCCGTGCTGGGGTGGGTGGGTGTGGGTGGTGTTTTAGTGTAATGCAGTGTAGTGCAGTGTAGTGCTGTGTAGTGTAGTGCAGTGCAGTGTAGTGTAGTGGTGTATGTAGTGTATGTAGTGTAGTGAAGTGTAGTGTAGTGTAGTGTAGTGTGGTGTGGTGTAGTAGTGTAGTGTAGTGTAATGTGGTGTGATGTGGTGTGGTTGTGGTGTAGTGTAGTGGTGTAGTGTAGTGTAGTGTGTGTAGTGAGTAGTATGTAGGGAGTGTGTAGTGTAGTGGTGTGGTGTGGTGTGGTGTAATGTAATGTAGTGTGGTGTGGTGTGGTGTGGTGTAATGTAATGTAGTGGTGGTGTGGTGTGGTGTGATGTAATGTAATGTAGTGGTGGTGTGTGTGGTGTGTGTAATGTAATGTAGTGTGTGTGGTGTGGTGTGGTAATGTAATGTAGTGGTGGTGTGGTGTGGTGTGGTGTAATGTAATGTAGTGGTGGTGTGGTGTGTGGTGTAATGTAATGTAGTGGGGTGTGGTGTGGTGGTGTGGTGTGGTGTAATGTAATGTAGTGGTGGTGTGGTGTGGTGTGGTGTGGTGTGATGTAATGTATGGTGTGTGGTGTGGTGTGTGTGGTGTGGTGTAATGTAATGTAGTGGTAGTGTGGTGTGCGGTGCGGTGATAGTGTATGTAGTGTAGTGTAGTGTATGTAGTGTGGTGTAGTGTGGTGTAGTGTAGTGTATGTAGTGTGGTGTAGTGTGGTGTAAGTGTAGTGTAGTGTAGTGTGGTGTAGTGCGGTGCAGTGTAGTGTAGTGTGTAGTGTAGTGTAGTGTAGTGTAGTGTAGTGTAGTGTAGTGTAGTGGTGAATAACTGAAACACAACCCCAGAGGAAAGACTAAGTAAACATCTAATAAGCCTGGCAGTAATTGGTGACTGAAATACAACACAAGAACAAACCCAATGCATACTTCACATGTTAAAATGCTGTACACATCAAATATGAAAGGAGAATAAGCCAAATGCGTGCACGTGAAAATGCTGTACATATCAACTGATTTCCATGCCGTATGTTTTGGAGGCCTTATTCAGGTGTTCTGTTAGGCTGGCAAGCTCTTTTTCTGATCCTGCTATTCCATCAATGTCATCTGCGAAGCGGAGGTTTGTGATCGTTCTGCCACCAATGCTGACTGATCCTTCATGATGTTCCAGTGCATCATCCATGATTCTCTCAAGGAAGATGTTGAAAAGAGTGGGTGAGAGTAGACAGCCCTGCCTTACTCCAACTGTTGTTCGAAACCATTCTCCAATGTTGTTGTTGTAGTACACTGCACTGGTGGCCTCGCTGTACAGCTGTTTGATGACTCTGATCAGGTTTGCATTGATGCTGTACACATTCATGGGTGCCCACAACGCTGTATGCCACACCCTGTCAAATGCCTTCTTAAAATCGATAAATACATGGTAAAGGTCTTGTTGAAGTTGAAGGTTCCGCTCACATAGTATTATGAGGTTGAATATCTGTTCTGTTGTGCTGCGCCCTGCTCTGAAACCTGCTTGTTCCTCAGCAATGATGGTCTCTGCTTGTGGCTTCAGTCTATTCAATATTATCTGAAGCATGCCCTTGCTTGGGTGGCATATGAGGCTGATTGTGCGGTAATTATGGCATTGTTGTAGATTTCCTTTCTTGGGGAGGGTGATGATGAGTGACTGTGTCCATGGTGATGGCCATTTTTCTGTCTGCCAGATCTTGTTGCAGATTCTTAGTAGGGCGCTGATCATGGCTTCCCCTCCAGCTTGGACCAACTCAGCTGGAATGCTGTCAGCCCCTGCTGACTTCCCCTTTTTCAGCGATCTGACTGCTGTTTCCACTTCTTCTCGGAGGATAGGGTGACTGTCTGTGTCTTTGCTTGCGGGTACATTAAGGACTTCTGGATCTCCTGCGGTTCTATAGTTATACAGGTCGGAGCAGTATTCTGTCTATCTGTTCAGAATATCCTGGTCGTCAATGAGACACTTCCCATTTTTGTCTTGGATTGTTAAACCTTTACCCTGTTTTGTGCTAGTCAGGTCTTTCACCAGCGATATGCTTTCTTGCTATTGTTTTTCTTGATGTTCTCTTCAATGTCTTGGCACTGTTCACCGATTCATTTCTCTTTTGCCTCCGTCATGGACTTCCTGATTCTTTTGTTGACTGCCCTATATTGTTCTGCTCTTTCTTTTGTTTCAATTTTCTTTTTCTTCAACTCTCTACGCTTGTCGCATAGTTGTAGGATGTTAGGTGTGACCCATGGTTTTTTGACTGGTCGGTGTTTGCCAAGAAGCTCGCTTGCTGTTTCAGTCACTGCTGTATTGAAACTATTCGTCAGTGTATCTATGTCTGAGTCTATCACAGTGAGTGCTGCAAACTTTCCACCTATCCTTGCTTGAAAAATTTCTAATACCTCTGGGTCCTTCAGCTTCTCGAGGTCAAATTTGATCCTGATGTTGTTCCAATTGTGGATTTTCTTTAGACGTAGTCGGAAAGTCATCATCACAAGATCATGATCACTCCCTATGTCTGCTCCTGGAAGACCAAACTGATGACTAATAACACCAACGGCATTAGCACTGATATCAGGGTTAATGACCAGAAGCTGGAAACAGTTCAAAGCTTCAAGTACCTTGGAGCCATAGTATCAGGCCAGGGATCCAAGCCAGAAGTAGTATGCAGGACTGCACAGACAATAACAGCACTGCCAAAACTAAACACCACCTGGAGAGATAAAAATATCTCACTTATCTCCAAGACCAGACTAATGTGCTCCCTTGTCATATCCATATTTCTGTATGCCTGTGAATCATGAACCCTGACTGCAGATTTGGAGAGAATACAGGCGGTGGAGATGAGATGCTTTCGGAGACTCCTTGGTATCTCCTACAAAGACCACATAAGCAACGAAAGCGTGCATAACAGAATCCAGCAAACCATTGGACCCTATGAGAACCTTCTAACGATCGTGAAAAAGCGTAAACTTAAATGGTATGGGCATGTCACAAGATCCAAAGGACTTGCAAAGACAGTTTTACAAGGCACTGTCCAAGGAGGAAGAAGAAGAGGCAGACCGAGGAAGAGCTGGGAGGATAACATCAGCGAATGGACAGGCCTAGAACTCAACAAAACCCTGAGAAAGGCAAAACAGAGAGAGGAATGAAGGGAAGTGGTTGTTGAGTCTTTGAGGGTGCCCCCACGGTCGTCAGACTACGGGACAGGTAGATAGATAGATAGTATATATCAAATACGAAACAAGAATAAACCCAATGCATACATTGCATGTGAAAATGCTGTACATATCAAATACAAAACAAGAATAAACCAAATGCATACAATCGTGTGAAAATCTAGGGAGAATGAAGTTTCAGTCTTTAAATAATAATAATAATAATATATGGAATTTATATAGCGCTGAATCTTGTAAAAAAAACAAACAAATCGAAGCGCTTGCACTCAATCATTTACAGGCATGCAACTCTCCTTAAACATAAACCACACACTAAACCACACACCCCAATGCTCGTATGTGTCCGATGCATAAAAAAACATGATACATATTGTGACACACTGACATGACAGGGATCAGCTAGGACTGATTCAGTGATGAACAAAAGGCTAATGAACTGGAGAGAAGTTCAATATACAATCAACGTGACGTGGAGAGAGGACTACAGTCTCATCCTTCGGATGAGACTATAAACTGAGGCCCCGCGTGCGAACGCATGCAGAACATCTTGCGCACACGTTAAATCCTGTTCCGCTGTTCGAAAGAGTAGGCCATTGTGTGCCGGTTGGAACAGATGACAAAATTACAAAAAAAAACCCGCATACACACGCATTAAAAAAAATCTGAGCACTTTGATTTTTTTGCTTTACAAGATTCAGCGCTATATAAAATCCATACATTATTATTATTATTATTATTATTATTATTATAATTATTATTATTATTATATGCAGATACCAGCAGCATCACCCTCGACCAGCTGTGCCAGCCACTAACAACAACACATCCTAGTGACCTTCAAGACTTCTAACCTTGTGCTACCACATCATTATGATGTTCATGCATGACAAATAAAGAAAGATGATCAATCTTTAAACACACCACCTTGTTTATCTATAATGAGTGGAGGCGTGCATGTAGCATGATGTCGAAAATGGTAGGCCTGCTAAACTGGAAGATGTCTACTGCTAACACAAACCAAATGGGAACAATTAATTATCATTCCCTACTGTGTTAAATTATTGACAGATATGACGAACCGATGAATACACAATGGATTTATGACCATGCAAACAACTTACAAAGTGTGGGGACTTCAGGGATTGGTATTTTACAACGTGACAATCACAAAGACGTCTTGCCAACATGAAGACACAGAAATAGGCACAATTGCAAAATGTCTTAAAACTGGAGATTGACCAACCATTGGTAAAACAACAAAGATACGTCTGGTTCCAGAACACAGGCCATAATCTCTGTCCGTGATCAGTGTAAGCAACGGCCTGTAGTGAAACAATTGTCGTTATGGTTTGACATGGTGTGTGGGAATGACAAGATCCGGGCACAATAACCGGTTTTCTCTGACGAAGAAATAAAGAAGTCCCCCAAGTCAGAGCACGGCTGCCCAAATGGCAGAGCGTGAACACAGCTGGACAGGCAAACCTCTCATCACAGCTGGACAGGCAAACCTCTTATCACAGCTGGACAGGCAAACCTCTTATCACAGCTGGACAGGCAAACCTCTCATCACAGCTGGACAGGCAAACCTCTCATCACAGCTGGACAGGCAAACCTCTCACCCGAGCTTGCGCCTACCGCCTGTCGAGAGTCCAGGCATGCTGAGTCAGTCAGGGTGGGTTCTGGGGGAGCCCTAAGGGTGCTGGGAGAGCCCTCAGGGTGCTGGGGGAGCCCTCAGGGTGCTGGGGGAGCCCTCAGGGTGCTGGGGGCAGGGAACACCCCACCAAGTGGATCGGTGGTCTAGAGCTAACGCGTCTGTCGAGGAAGCAAAAAGTCCGGGTCGGAAGTGTGCGGTGGTTCGTATCCCGTTTGGACCCGAAACTTTTCCCCCATCCATTAGATCATGAGTGGTGGTCTGGGCGCTAGTCTTTCGGATGAGACGATAAACCGAGGTCTCGTGTATTACACAAATTTATTCAGCGCACGTAAAAGAACCCACGGCAACAAGAGAGCTGTCCCTGGCAACATTCTGCAGAAAAAAGCCACTCTGATAGGGAAACAAATACTGTTGCAGGCAGGAAAAAAATGGGTGGCGCTGCTCTTGTGGCGACGCGCTCTCCCCGGGGAGAGCAGCCGGAATTTCACGCAGAGAAACCTGCCGTGACTTAAAGTGGTATAAATAAATAAATAAAATAAATAAATAAATGAATAAATAAATAAATACCCTACACTAAGTCACCGGATGTCGCTCCCGAGGTGTGACGCCACCACTGCACGGAGCCAGCAGAGGGGGTGTGCTGCCTGCAGGGGAATGAACTCTGCCAGTCAAGCTGACCTGGGGGGGGGGGGAGGGGGGAGAAAGCCCAGCGGTTAGAGCGTTGCGCTCGTGATCTGACCTATCCCGTAGTCCTGTAGACCGTGGAGGCACCACTGAAGAGTTTGAACCCAGCTTCCTCCACTTGCCGCGGTCCTCTGCTTTCCGTAACAAATCGTTCCGCTCTCTGACGTTGTCTTCCCATCGTTTTCTCTGTCTGCCTCTTCTTCGTCTCCCTCCTTGTCCTGATGACTTCACCCCCGCCAAAGTCCTTCAGCTGAGACTATAAACCAAGGCCCCTGTGCCAACCCACGTAGACCATCTTGCACACAGGTTAAAACCCCGTTCCGCCTTTCGGAAGAGTAGGGCTTTCGTGGCAGTAGGAACGGAGAACAATTCAAGATTCTGTGGTTTTTCCTATTCCAACTATTTTTGTTTGTTTTTATGCGTGTTTATTCTACAAATTGATATGTTTCTTTGTGTTGTTTTCCTTTTTTCTTACATTAGCAAATATTGTGATTGATGAACATGTTTGTTGTTGTTGGTTTACATTTTTCAGCTCAGCAGCCCTTATGTTCATGTTAAT
>CM054166.1:39928949-39953949 GCA_028751875.1 Rapana venosa
CTAACAGCCAAACAAGCAAGCCCACCTCCACACACAATAACAGCCAAACAAGCAAGCCCACCTCCACACACAATAATAGCAAACAAGCAAGCCCACCTCCACACAAACAGCCAAACAAGCAAGCCCACCTCCACACAAACAGCCAAACAAGCAAGCCCACCTCCACACAAACAGCAAACAAGCAAGCCCACCTCCACACACATAACAGCCAAACAAGCAAGCCCACCTCCACACCAATCGCCAAGAAACAACCCACTCACGACACAATAACACAAACAACAGCCACCTCACACAATACATGCCATTATAAGCTACCACCTCCACCACATATCGCCATAACAAGCAAGCCCCACCTCCACCACACTAATCTGTCAAACAAGCAAGCCCTCCACATCCATCTAACAGTCCAACTTATCAAGTCCCTCTCCATCGAAAAAGCAAGTAATAGGCAAACTAGCAACCCACCTCCCACCAATTGGAACTAATGACAATGTAACAAAATGGACACACAATCTTAATGCATGCTTATTATGTACTGTCTGCTGTCGTTGTTGTCTGCACTGTACTGTTGTCTTTTCTGTTCTATTCTGGTCTGTCCGTCTAGCGTCGTCTGTTTTTATCATCAATTCTCATGTACAGTTTAATCTGTTTCATTTTCCGTCTGTCAAGCTTCTTTCTTCGCTTTCTCTGATCTCTACTCTCTATATTGGATCTTGAGTGTCCAATGATGGATGTGTAAATAGTATCTCAATTTGTATATGGTGGTTGATTTTGTTATGTGGTGCAATAGTGTGATTTGCTTGATTACAGTGATGTGTGTAATATGGCTGATGTGTGTGTGTTGTGTGGGTCGTGCGCGCGCGAGCGCGTGGCGTGAGTTGTTTAATAATACTTATTTTTCATGCACTAGCTGATTGTAATATTAGTGTTTTTCCCATTTTTTATCTCTGCTTCAGCGAGTTGGCTATGTTTGCTTCCTGGTTGTTGAAATGCATTACTGATGCAGAAGTAGTGATGACTCAGTAGCGGGGATGCTCCTTATGGATGACGGAACATTCGATGGTGTATAACATATGAATCAGCATTGTTAGTGTGGTTGTTTATATGTCACGACTGTATGTGAGTGTGTATGCATAAAAAGTAAGTGATTAATAATCAAAGCTTCAATATTGTACATGTAAATACAGGCTTCATAGTGCTTGCCTTTGTTTGATTATACGGGTCTGGCCACAAACCCCTGTGAATCCATTACCCAAGAAACATCCATTCCAGTTTCAGTTCTCTCTCTCCTCTCTCTCTCCTCTCTCTCTCTCTCTCTCTCTCTCTCTCCTTTCCATGCAGATCATCATTATGTTTGTTCCATGGTGTGTTATGTTTACTCACATATCCAACAGTTAAACAGACTTCTCGGCGGTGGCTCAAACCTGGGCTCGAACCCCGGCCATCCATGTACGAGCGCGATGCACAACAGGTGAACCGCCAGGCTGTTGTGTGTCATTTTAAACTCAGTCCCCGTCCTTTCCAGGGATTGTGTCATGAAAACAAACCACACACACACACACACACACACACACACACACACACACACACACATACACACATACACACACACACACACACACACACACACACACACACACACACACACACACACAGAGAACACCACGAGATTATGACCACAATGGAAGTGACCATGACGGGAATCATGCCCAGGTTCACCCTCCACCTCACGCCCCTCAAGGAGGGCTGCCCTGCAGTCAGTGTTGGCGGACTTCTGCCCCTCAAGGAGGGCTGCCCTCAGGCAGTGTTGGCGGACTTCTGCCCCTCAAGGAGGGCTGCCCTCAGTGTTGGCGGACTTCTGCCCCTCAAGGAGGGCTGCCCTCAGGCAGTGTTGGCGGACTTCTGCCCCTCAAGGAGGGCTGCCCTCAGGCAGTGTTGGCGGACTCCTGTCCCGACACTGCTTCAGGGGAGACGCTAAACGAGGCCCAGTGTGCAACACACTACAACATCATGCACCTGTTAACAACCTGTTCCGCAGTTTAGAAGCGTAGGCCATTTGTGCCGGTGGTAACAGATGACAAAGCTTACAAAATCGTATGCACACAGAGACTGGATGGAAAATAAGCTTATGAGTGTTTAGTTGGTAATCCTTGAAATAAAGGAAAAATAAGAAATCCCTATCTTCTACTGCTATCTCTCCCACTCCCTCTCACTCCCTATCTTTCTTTTCCCTCTCTCTCCCTCCCTCCCCCCTCCACCTCTCTCTCTTTCACCACATAAAACCCACCCAGAGAGAGATAATGAAAAGAAATGAAAATGAAATGAAATGAAAATGTTTTTATTGAACAACAGCCTTGGCCCACACTTCAAAATAAAGAGGGAGATGGGGAGTGTATGTGCGTGTATACAACACATTTGTACAAAATGTCAAAGTAAAGCTAGGATTTTGGCGTACATCTTTCCTACACGGCTGAGGCGTGAAATGCCCCTGTAGTTACTACAGTCCTCTACAGTTATCTGCATTGATGGACATGCTATTTTCAGAAGCTGTTCTTGCATTCAAGTCTCCACATAATAAGGTATGAAAATCATGACTCATGCAAATCCAAAAAACATTGTTCCAGAATTTCTATGTCATAGCCATTTTCTTTACATTTTCATGCAGCAAAATCGTGACTGGGTATATATGTACAGATCCATAATATATATCCAAGTCTGTTTCAAACAACTTTCTATCAATACTCACTATCACTATATTCTCTAAGATGTATTCAATGTGTGTAACTAAACTTGCAAATTTCTTTTTAATAAAGACAGTAACGCCACCAGAATATCTGCCTTGCTTACATAGCTTCTTTGCTCTAGAATTTAAAATGATATAATCACTGAAAATGGATGATTCAAATTCTGTAGCTACAGATGTTTCAGTCAGACAAATAAAGCCATGAGATCTTATGTACTGAATGAAGTCGATGTTATCTAGTTTTGAAAATAAACCATTAACATTTAAGTTTAGAAATTTGATTCTAGCATGTGTTGCGTTATTTACAGAATAATGTACATGTTCTGGCGAGTTAACTTTATGAGGGTCATCACAGCTAACTGTTCCCCTTCTGTTCCACTGTCTTAATTGGCCCGGCTGATGTCCTATTAGGGGGAGCCACCATGCCTGTGAGATCTGGTGCGTTCCCTGTTCACTACTTGGCGCGCGTGTGTGAGTGCGCGCGTGCGTGCACGCGCAAAAAAAAGTTTATGTATTTTCCAATCAATGGTTTTTACAACATTGTATTCCTACATTAGTGTGTGTGTGTGTGTGTGTGTGTGTGTGTGTGTGTGTGTGTGTGTGTGTGTGTGCGTGCGCACCTGGGTTTGTGTATAATAGTTTTTGAAAGCTATTTTGGAATGATTGTATCAATCTGAAATGTATTTTTCTTGTGTCTTATGAGATAATTATGGGTATCAATGTGCCTTGTCAGTATTGTAAATGCCCTTCATGGGATGATTAAAAAGTTTTTGACTTGACTTGACTTGACTTGGTGATAAGCACACACCCAAATTCAAACCAACATCTCTCTTTCTCTCTAATATCTCTCTCTCTCTCTCTCTCTCTCTCTCTCTCTCTCTCTCTCTCTCTCTGTTATATATATATATATATATATATATATATTCTCACAACTGTTTACAGTAGACGTCTTACTAGGGAAGAATATCTAATCTCAGCAACTGATGTTATGAACTGCTGAGAGTCATATAAAACTTCTTGAACAGTGGCATATTTTTTTTATGAATATCTATTCCTCTCCTTTTAAACAGGTCAGTTAGGATTGGGCAATCAAACAATAAATGGTGGATTGAAAGAGATTGAGAACAGTAACATGTCATATTTTCAGAATATTTGGTGTTCCATGCATTTAGCTTCATTTTATATATTAAAATTTCTACTTTCCGTGAGCAAAAAATGTTTTCAAAGTGTGTTTTCTTCATTTTGGAATGTATACAAATCATCAATTTAGCGTTAATTTCATGCGAGGACAATGCGAGATTGGAATCAAACGTTTCAATGTTGCAATCAGAGGCACCTTGTTTTGCTAATGAATCAACCAACTCATTGCAATAGATTCCACAGTGAGAAGGGACCCAGCAGAAAGTTATTTGTATGCCTCTGCTTGCAATACAATGTATCAAGAATTTTATCTCAAATACAATATCTTTCCTTATGTTACCCTGCCAGTGCTGTAGTGCCATCAATACTGCTTTTGAGTCAACGCAAAAAAGAATGGCGAATATCATGCGCAGTATTTGACTAACAATTCAAGGCCATAAGGATTGCAAACAATTCACAGGTAAAAATAGAAAAATGTTTTCCTAAATGAAATGATTTTTGTACTTTTAAAACAGGAATCACAAATGCTGCCCCATTTCTTCCTGATTCCAGTACAGTCCATCAGTATGCACTGTTAAGTGGTTAGAATAATTACTTTCAACGTGACTTTTTACATCAAGGGTGAGCAAATTTTGATCTTCATTCTTTTTTACATCCGTGTAGTCAGTGTCACAGCTAGCTGATATATGTTCCCAATGAGGCATTTGAGAAACTATCGGAAAAAATTGGAATTGTTGTTAGGTCAATACCTATGTCTTTCATTTAAATGAATCTGTGCGATCACTGACAGCATCGTTGAAAGCTGTTGATGCTGCTGCTTTGACTGGCTGCCCTAGTTCTGCCGGTCTTCTGTTTACTACGTTTATTAGGGGAGGGACGTTGAGACTGTCTGTCTGTTGTAGGTGTTTGCTGCATTTGTGACATGGCATTGTCAGTATCAGCAGGGAGTGCTGCTGTTTTATTTTGCTCTTTCTCTGTCTCTAGCTCTGTCTGAACAGTATCAGAAGTCTCCAGTTTGTCCCCTGTATTTACGTCCATGGTCTCATTTCTGTCCTGTCGTCTGTCAGTCCTCTCTTGACTACTATCTACCTCCCTTTGTTCATTGTCAGTCTTTTCCATTGGTCCCTGTCTGTCTTCTGTATCATACACTCTGGATTCTGTGTCAGCCTCTATGTCCTCACTAGCTGTATCACTTTCTGCTATATTTTCTTAAAAAATTTGCTTTCTTAGCCTGACCTGAGGATATGGCCAGATCTGATTCAACAGTCAGCTCATTTTGATCTTTGGTGTCAAGATTCTCTGCACCCGAGTCGAGAATATCTTTTATGCAGTAACTTCTTTTGTCATATCTGTCTTTATTGTCCTGTTCTGTGTCGTCTTTGTCTTCGTCATCAGGTAGTGAATGTTCGCTGCGAACACTGTATTTGTCTTCAACATCGTCAGCACTTGCTGTGCTGTTAATGCTTTGCTTGGAAGTATGTCTGATGTTAGAATGTCCTCCCTCTGTGTGTTCTAAATGGCTGTAACTTACTTGGGTTTTATGAATGGGCCTGTTGTACATTTTAGTCTTTCTCCCTGGTGCATGTGTTTTCTGCACTGCCTGCCTGTATGACCACATACCGGGGGCACCTGCTCTGAACTGACGGCTGTACACACCGCCCACAGACCAGTCACTGCTACGTGATGGCCGTAGTAGTCAGCAGCTTCCTGTATTTCCGTCTGAGCAGGCGAGGAGGAGCAGGAGAGAGAGAGACAGAGAGAGAGAGAGAGAGAGAGACAGAGACAGAGAGAGACAGAGGCAGAGACAGAGAGACATAGAGAGATAGACAGAGAGAGTGAGAGATAGACAGAGAGAGATAGACAGAGAGAGTGAGAGATAGACAGAGAGAGAGACAGAGAGAGAGAGACAGGGAGAGAGACAGAGAGATAGACAGAGAGAGAGAGAGAGACAGAGACAGACAGAGACAGAGACAGAGAGACATAGAGAGATAGACAGAGAGAGTGAGAGATAGACAGAGAGACAGAAAGAGAGAGAGACAGGGAGAGAGACAGAGAGATAGACAGAGAGAGAGACAGAGAGAGAGAGACAGAGACAGAGACAGACAGAGACAGAGACAGAGAGACATAGAGAGATAGACAGAGAGAGTGAGAGATAGACAGAGAGACAGAGAGAGAGAGAGAGACAGAGACAGAGAGACATAGAGAGATAGACAGAGACAGAGACAGAGAGACATAGAGAGATAGACAGAGAGAGTGAGAGATAGACAGAGAGAGAGACAGAGAGAGAGAGAGACAGGGAGAGAGACAGAGAGATAGAAAGAGAGAGAGACAGAGAGAGAGAGAGAGGACAGAGACAGAGACAGACAGAGACAGAGACAGAGAGACATAGAGAGATAATAATAAAATAATAATAATGTATGGAATTTATATAGCGCTGAATCTTGTAAAGCAACAAATCAAAGCGCTCAGATTTTATTTCATACCACTTTAAGTCACGGCAGATTTCTCTCCGTGAAATTCGGGCTGCTCTCCCCGGGGAGAGCGGGAGAACGCGTCGCCACTTAGCGCTGCGCCACCCTTTCACCCTTTTTTTTTTTTCTGCAGCTGTATTTGTTTCCCTATCAGAGTGGCTTTTTTCTAAGAATTTTGCCAGGGACAACTCTCTTGTTGCCGTGGGTTTTTTTTACGTGCGCTAAATAATTACGTGTAACACACGGGACCTCGGTTTATCGTCTCATCCGAAAGACTAGCGCCCAGACCACCACTCATGGTCTAATGGATGGGGGAAAAATTTCCGGTCCAAACGGGGTACGAACCGCCGCACACTTCAGACCCGGACTTTTCGCTTTCTAGACAGGCGCGTTACCTCTAGACCACCGATCCACTAGGGAGAGAGACAGAGACAGAGAGACATAGAGAGATAAACAGAGAGAGTGAGAGATAGACAGAGACAGAGAGAGAGACAGAGAGAGAGAGAGACAGAGAGGGAGAGAGACAGAGACAGAGAGAGTGAGAGATAGACAGAGAGACAGAGAGAGAGAGGACAGAGAGAGAGACAGAGAGATAGACAGAGAGAGAGACAGAGAGAGAGATAGACATAGAGAGAGACAGAGAGAGATATAGACATAGAGAGAGACAGAGAGAGAGACAGAGAGAGAGAGATAGACAGAGAGAGACAGATAGACAGAGAGAGAGACAGAGAGAGAGACAGAGAGAGAGAGACGCCAAAGTCCTTCAGATGAGACTATAAACCGAAGCCCCGTGTTCAAACGCATGCAAAACATCTTGCGCACACGTTAAATTCTGTTCCGCTTTTCGGAAGAGTAGGCCATTGTGTGCCGGTGGAAAAAGATGACAAAATTTACAAAACCGACTAGATGTAAAAAATCACATGAGTACTTATTCCATTATCCTCGATATAAAAGAATAAATAAATAAATAAATACACTTTGGCAGGGTGGTTGGATTTGGGCTGTTTTAGGCAGGGATATATTAAATTAAGATAATAAATAATTTGGAATCAGCACTCACGTGCTTTTTTCATCAATAACAATAACAATAACAATAATTTTAATTCAGTTTTTGCAGGCCATATGGCCCATAGGAACAACAGTTAATCATATACTTTCATGTAAGGTGAACATCCTTACTTCTGATATCTAAACATTTAGTAAGAAATAATCCAACTTTAAACATCAAACTAGATTTAGTGTTCACACAAAGAAGCTGCACTTTCAGATTCGATGGAAATCTGTAATAATACAAAGGAATACATTTTCTTCGCAATACAGCATATTTTGGACATACAAGTAAAAAGTGACAAACATCTTCAATTTGTTGGCCATCACACTGAGAGCAGAATGGATCAGTAATCGGTTTGCCATAACGTGAAATTCCGTTTTTTTTATCGTCCCCGTGTGTCTGCAGTTTTGTCAATTCTGTCATTCGTTTCCACCAACACACAATGGCCTACTCTTCCCAAAAGCGGAATGGGTTTTAACGTGTGCGCAAGATGATCGGCATGCGTTCGCACACGGGGCCTCGGTTTATAGTCTCATCCGAACTTTTTGGGGGGAGTGGAGTCGGCACTGATGTTGACTCCAGAGGAAAATTCCTCTTGAACGAGAATCGAATCCAAGTCAGCAGATCACGAATACATCACATTTACCACAGGGCTATCCCGTCTCTCTGTCTCTGTCTCTGTCTCTGTCTCTGTCTCTCTCTCTCTCTCTCTCTCTCTCTGGGTGTGGTGAAAGAGAGAAAGAGGGGGAGGAGGGAGTGAGAGAGAGGGGAGAGAAAGATAGGGAGTGAGAGGGAGTGGGAGAGAGAGAGCAATAGAAGATAGGGCATTGCTGCATCGAGAGAGAGAGAACTCAAACTCGAACTCGAATATTTTAATGAGGGTAATTGGCCCACACAAGAAATCCAGAAAATGGACATGGCATAGCCCAAATGGAGAACACCACAACCAAATAGATTACATCATGGTGAAAAGACGGTTTCAGTCTAGCGTTAACATCGCACAGACACGAAGTTTTCCAGGAGCAGACATAGGGAGTGATCATGATCTTGTGATGATGACTTTCCGACTACGTCTAAAGAAAATCCACAAGCGGAACAACATCAGGATCAAATTTGACCTCGAGAAGCTGAAGGACCCAGAGGTATTAGAAATTTTTCAAGCAAGGATAGGTGGAAAGTTTGCAGCACTCACTGTGATAGACTCAGACATAGATACACTGACGAATAGTTTCAATACAGCAGTGACTGAAACAGCAAACGAGCTTCTTGGCAAACACCGACCAGTCAAAAAACCATGGGTCACACCTAACATCCTACAACTATGCGACAAGCGTAGAGAGTTGAAGAAAAAGAAAAATGAAACAAAAGAAAGAGCAGAACAATATAGGGCAGTCAACAAAAGAATCAGGAAGTCCATGACGGAGGCAAAAGAGAAATGGATCGGTGAGCAGTGCCAAGACATTGAAGAGAACATCAATAAAAACAATAGCAAGAAAGCATATCAGCTGGTGAAAGACCTGACTAGCACGAAACAGAGAAAAGGTTTAACAATCCAAGACAAAAATGGGAAGTGTCTCACTGACGACCAGGATATTCTGAACAGATGGACAGAATACTGCTCCGACCTGTATAACTATTGAACCGCAGGAGATCCAGATGTCCTTAATGTACCCGAAAGCAAAGACACAGACAGTCACCCTATCCTCCGAGAAGAAGTGGAAACAGCAGTCCGATCGCTGAAAAAGGGGAAGTCAGCAGGGGCTGACAACATTCCAGCTGAGTTGGTCCAAGCTGGAGGGGAAGCCATGATCAGCGCCCTACTAAGAATCTGCAACAAGATCTGGCAGACAGGAAAATGGCCAACACCATGGACACAGTCACTCATCATCACCCTCCCCAAGAAAGGAAATCTACAACAATGCCATAATTACCGCACAATCAGCCTCATATGTCACCCAAGCAAGGTCATGCTGCAGATAATATTGAATAGACTGAAGCCACAAGCAGAGACCATCATTGCTGAGGAACAAGCAGGTTTCAGAGCAGGGCGCAGCACAACAGAACAGATATTCAACCTCAGAATACTATGTGAGCGGTACCTTCAACATCAACAAGACCTTTACCAAGTATTTATCGATTTTAAGAAGGCATTTGACAGGGTGTGGCATGCAGCTTTGTGGGCAACCATGAATTTGTACAGCATCAATGCAAACCTGATCAGAGTCATCAAACAGCTGTACAGCGAGGCCACCAGTGCAGTGTACTACAACAACAACATTGGAAAATGGTTTCGAACAACAGTTGGAGTAAGGCAGGGCTGTCTACTCTCACCCACTCTTTTCAACATCTTCCTTGAGAGAATCATGGCTGATGCACTGGAACATCATGAAGGATCAGTCAGCATTGGTGGCAGAACGATCACAAACCTCCGCTTCGCAGATGACATTGATGGAATAGCAGGAACAGAAAAAGAGCTTGCCAGCCTAACAGAACACTTGAATAAGGCCTCCAAAACATACGGCATGGAAATCAGTGCAGAGAAGACAAAACTGATGACTAATAACACCAACGGCATTAGCACTGATATCAGGGTTAATGACCAGAAGCTGGAAACAGTTCAAAGCTTCAAGTACCTGGGAGCCATTGTATCAGACCAGGGATCCAAGCCAGAAGTAGTATGCAGGACTGCACAGACAATAACAGCTTTGTCAAAACTAAACACCATCTGTAGAGATAAGAATATCTCACTTATCTCCAAGATCAGACTAATGCCTCCCTTGTCATATCCATATTTCTGTATGCCTGTGAATCATGGACCCTGACTGGAGATTTGGAGAGAAGAGTACAGGCAGTGGAGATGTGATGCTTTCGGAGACTCCTTGGCATCTCCTACAAAGACCACATAAGCAACGAAAGCGTGCATAACAGAATCCAGCAAACCATTGGACCCTATGAGAACCTTCTAACGATCGTGAAAAAGCGTAAACTTAAATGGTATGGGCATGTCACAAGATCCCAAGGAATTACAAAGACAGTTTTGCAAGGCACTGTCCAAGGAAGAAGAAGAAGAGGCAGACCAAGGAAGAGCTGGGAGGATAACATCAGCGAATGGACAGGCCTAGAACTCAACAAAACCCTGAGAAAGGCAGAACAGAGAGAGGAATGGAGGGAACTGGTTGTTGAGTCTTTGAGGGTGCCCCCACGTCGTCAGACTACGGGACAGATAGATAGATAGATAGATAGAATTGGATAAGCCAGAGGCTTCTTTACACCAGGCCCTCATGGGGAAAAAAGTGAAACAAACATGAATAAACCAATTGATCAATAAACAAGATAATGTCAAAAAGCAAAGAAATGAATCAATGAGAGATAGAGAGAGAGTGAGAGAGAGAGATCAAAATAAAATAAAATAAAAACACAGAAAATAAAAACAAATAAAAGAAAAGAAAGTGTAAGCATGTAAAAATGGCTGAAAGAAAGACAAAGAGAAGGGGGAAAAAGAAGACAAAAGGAAGATAAGAAAAACCCACAACCAGGACAAAGCAGAAAGAAAAGCCATAGTTAGCAGCCAAGAAAAGATCACCCAAAAGAAAGAAAGAAAGAAGGAAGGAAAGAAAGAAACAAAAAACAAAATTAAGACAGAGAGGAAGAAAGACAGATTAGAAAAAAGGAAAGAAAAAAAGAGAGAGAATAAACAGAAGAAAAATTAAGACAGAAAGAAAAAAAGATTAGAAAAACAGGAAAGCAAAAAAGATAGAGAGAAAAGTACAGAAAACAAAATTAAGACAGAAAGGAAGAAAGAAAGATTCGAAAAAGGGAAAAAAAGAAAAAAAGAAAAAAAAAAAAAGAAAGAAAGAAAGAAAAAGAAAGAAAGAAAAAACAGAAAACAAAATTAAGACAGAAAGAAAGACAGATTGGAAAAAAGGAAAAGAAAGAAAGAAAAGAAAAAAAGAAAGAACAAATAAAGAGAGAAAGAAACAACGACAAAGAAGAAAGAAAGACAACAAAAACCAGAAAACAAAATTAAGAAAGAAAAAGAAGGGTAAAAGAAAGAAGGAAAGAAAGAAAGGAAGGAAGGAAGGAAGGAAGGAAGGAAGGAAATGCAAGGAAGAAAATAATAAAAAAGAAAAGTAAAAGAAGAATTGATCAAGAAAGGAAGGAAGAAAAACAAAGGAAAAGGAGAAAAAAAAGAGAAAAAGAAATGTAATGAAAGAAGAAATAAAAAAAAGAGAAAAAGAAATGTAATGAAAGAAGAAATAAAAAAAAACCCTAAGTGTTGTACTCATTTCATGCATTGGTAATATAATGTCCGGAACTAATGAAAATGTGTTTAAGCAGCAAAAAACAAGGTATAAAGAAAGAACATGAAAACAATAAAGAGAAAAGACAGAAAGTGACTAAGGAACAGACAAACAAAAGAACCAACGCATGCCCTGGTTGCCCACAATTCCAGAAGTTCCCCATTGCAACCAGCTCCTCTTACCACACCTCTGAACAACGCCAAATTCCCCATTGGTCCTCGCGTTCTCCATGAACTGCTAGTGCTCACATGGAGGGCATTGTTATGAAACCTGTCCAACAAACGCCTCCACAAGCCTTTCACTCCTGCACACAGTACATGCCTAATGGAATACTGGTAAAACCTTTCAGGGCAGATGCGAAAAGCCCGGATGCTGTAATGGCGGCAACAGGTCATTGAATATTCATGCCTTATGTGTAGATACTAATTGCTTTAGCCGGTTTTGCTGTCAGACAGCCAGCCTTCAGGCTGTCAGTCAGGTGACCAAATGATGTAAGCTTCTATGTGTGCAGACATTCTGTGTTTAACTGGTTTTATATTACTTGTATTATTTTATATAGTTAAGCCTTAAACTACCATTCTGCAGGGTTCTATCCTTTTTTTTCTGGTTATTTTTTCTCTCTCTCTCTTTTTCTTGATGTACTTAACTTTGTTGTTGTTGTTCTTTGGGGGGTGAAATAGCCTAATGGTCAGAACATTGTGCTTGTGATTGATGGCTGGCGGTTGAGCCTGGGGTCCATTCTCCACCAAGACTCCTGTCCAAGGGAACTTTTCACCAGGAGTTAGCATCAGGAAAGACTCTGTTCCCCTGACAGTCCTTTGAATGAGCCTATAAATAATAATAATAATAATAATAATAATAATAATATATGGAATTTATATAGCGCTGAATCTTGTACAAAAGCAAACAAATCGAAGCGCTTGCACTCAATCATTTACAGGCATGTAACTCTCCTTAAACATAATGAACAACAGATTTCAAAACCATGCGCGCGCACGTATGCACGCATGCAAGTACACACACGCGCACACACACACACACACACACACGCACACACACACAGACACACACACACACACACACACACACACACACACACACACACACTCGGAACAACACTTAGAAGGTGAAAGATGCTGTTGAAAATTAGGGACAGATATTTTCGGGGGAAAGTCTCAGGTAGGAAATAAGTGTGTTTTGAGGCTGGATTTGAGGCTATCAAGTGAAGGTTTGGGTCGAAGTGAAAGAGGGAGGTCATTCCAGATGGATGGACCAGAAACAGAGAAGGAGCGACGGCCAACAGTGGTTTGTTTGAATCTGGGTGTTCAAAAGCACAAAGTATCTTCGGCTGAACGAAGGGAACGGGATGGAGTGTACAGATGAAGACAGTTACAGAGATAAGGGGGTGCAGATTTGTGAAGACATTTGAAACAGAGGGTCTATCTATCTATCTGTCCCGTAGTCTGACGACCGTGGGGGCACCCTCAAAGACTCAACAACCAGTTCCCTCCATTCCTCTCTCTGTTCTGCCTTTCTCAGGGTTTTGTTGAGTTCTAGGCCTGTCCATTCGCTGATGTTATCCTCCCAGCTCTTCCTTGGTCTGCCTCTTCTTCTTCCTCTTTGGACTGTGCCTTTTAAAACTGTCTATGCAAGTCCTTTGGATCTTGTGACGTGCCCATACCATTTAAGTTTACGCTTTTTCACGATCGTTAGAAGGTTCTCATAGGGTCCAATGGTTTGCTGGATTCTGTTATGCACGCTTTCGTTGCTTATGTGGGAAGTGTCTCACTGATGACCAGGATATTCTGAACAGATGGACAGAATACTGCTCCGACCTGTATAACTATAGAACCGCAGGAGATCCAGAAGTCCTTAATGTACCCGAAAGCAAAGACACAGACAGTCACCCTATCCTCCGAGAAGAAGTGGAAACAGCAGTCAGATCGCTGAAAAAGGGGAAGTCAGCAGGGGCTGACAACATTCCAGCTGAGTTGGTTCAAGCTGGAGGGGAAGCCATGATCAGCGCCCTACTAAGAATCTGCAACAAGATCTGGCAGACAGAAAAATGGCCAACACCATGGACACAGTCACTCATCATCACCCTCCCCAAGAAAGGAAATCTACATCAATGCCATAATTACCGCACAATCAGCCTCATATGCCACCCAAGCAAGGTCATGCTGCAGATAATATTGAATAGACTGAAGCCACAAGCAGAGACCATCATTGCTGAGGAACAAGCAGGTTTCAGAGCAGGGCGCAGCACAACAGAACAGATATTCAACCTCAGAATACTATGTGAGCGGTACCTTCAACATCAACAAGACCTTTACCACGTATTTATCGATTTTAAGAAGGCATTTGACAGAGTGTGGCATGCAGCTTTGTGGGCAACCATGAATTTGTACAGCATCAATGCAAACCTGATCAGAGTCATCAAACAGCTGTACAGCGAGGCCACCAGTGCAGTGTACTACAACAACAACATTGGAGAATGGTTTCGAACAACAGTTGGAGTAAGGCAGGGCTGTCTACTCTCACCCACTCTTTTCAACATCTTCCTTGAGAGAATCATGGCTGATGCACTGGAACATCATGAAGGATCAGTCAGCATTGGTGGCAGAACGATCACAAACCTCCGCTTCGCAGATGACATTGATGGAATAGCAGGATCAGAAAAAGAGCTTGCCAGCCTAACAGAACACTTGACTAAGGCCTCCAAAACATACGGCATGGAAATCAGTGCAGAGAAGACAAAACTGATGACTAATAACACCAACGGCATTAGCACTGATATCAGGGTTAATGACCAGAAGCTGGAAACAGTTCAAAGCTTCAAGTACCTGGGAGCCATTGTATCAGGCCAGGGATCCAAGCCAGAAGTAGTATGCAGGACTGCACAGACAATAACAGCTTTATCAAAACTAAACACCATCTGGAGAGATAAAAATATCTCACTTATCTCCAAGATCAGACTAATGCGCTCCCTTGTCATATCCATATTTCTGTATGCCTGTGAATCATGGACCCTGACTGCAGATTTGGAGAGAAGAGTACAGGCGGTGGAGATGAGATGCTTTCGAAGACTCCTTGGCATCTCCTACAAACAGAGGGTATTGATTTTATACTCCAGTCTTTGTGAGACAGGCAGCCAGTGAAGAGATCGCAGAAGA
Source organism: Rapana venosa (assembly GCA_028751875.1). Lineage (NCBI taxonomy): Eukaryota > Metazoa > Mollusca > Gastropoda > Neogastropoda > Muricidae > Rapana > Rapana venosa. The sequence goes on from CM054166.1 coordinate 39,943,829, forward strand.
GGAGTGATGTGTTCAGATTTTTTCTTTCTTAGGACCAGTCGAGCTGCAGAGTTTTGGATGAGTTGAAGAGAGTGGACAGATGATGCTGGTAGGCCAGCCAAAAGAGAATTACAGTAGTCTAAACGTGAAAGAATGAGAGATGTGACAAGCTTGGAAGTTGCATCAGTGGACAGATACTTGCGAATCGCGCTTATGCGCCGTAATTGATAGTAGCAAGACTGGCAGGTCTGGGTGATGAATTTTTTCATAGAGAGTGTGTTGTCAAGAAATACTCCTAAATACTTCACAGAGTTGGACAAAGGAACTGACGTATTGCCGAATTCTATTGAAGTTTTTGCGATAGAGGAAAGCTTATGTTGGGTCCCTATGAGCATGGCTTCGGTTTTATCGGCATTAAGTTGTAACTTGTTCTGAGTCATCCAGTTTTGAATGTCTTGAAGGCAGTAGGACATATTTGTCAGGAGGGAAGGCAAGTTTTCAACAGTATCACTGCACTGAAGCTGAGTATCATCGGCATAGAAATGATGATCATATGGTGGTTATTTATCATATGTGAGAGTGGAGCAGTGTAGAGAGTAAAGAGAACAGGGCCCAGGACTTATCCCTGCGGGACTCCACATTCCATTTTGACAGGTTTTGATTGAATTTTGTTGAGTTTTGTTTTTGTTTTGTTAAATCCAAGGTTGCATGCTGTACAGCACAGGCACAACATCTTGTGCTCTCTTCAGTTTAACGTCTATCACATTTAGTGATTTTAGATGGAAAAACATCCTGTGCTCATGTTAAAATGATGTATTCTGCCTTTTAGAAGAGTAGGCCATTTGTTTTGGTAAGAACAGCTGAAAAAAACTATATTTTAAAAAGGCATGCACTGCGGGATCATGCACAGCGGGATTATGCACAGCGGGATCATGCACAGCGGGATCATGCACAGCGGGATCATGCACAGACATCAACCTTGAAGATGGAGTGTGGCTACACGAATGCTGGTTGAAACGTTCGCCATTGTTGAGCCTCAGAGTTCTAGCCCAGGAACAACAAATAAGTTTTCTGTTAAATACTTACCCCCCCCCCCCCCCTCCATCCTACATACCCTGAGGGGAAAAAAGCAGCAGCTACAATAACATTCATAGGAGACAAGTTTCTGAGCAATTCAAAACAATTTTTATACCTGTTAAATCCTTAAACTTTGCTTCCAAACAGAAATTAACTCGAGAGAAAAACGGAAGATTAAAAACTGATTAAAAAATAAAACACACAGAAAGTTAAAGAAGAAATGAAGAAACACATTGCAAAGAAAAAGGAAAGACATGGAGAGGACAAACGAAGAAGGAAACGAGTTATTATCAAAAAGCAAACAAACTGGTAGAACAGAAAAGTGGTAAACCACACACAAAAGAAAATGATACAAGAGGAAGAAGAGGAGGACAGCACAGCAGGGAAGAAAAGCACTAGTAGAAAGGAAAAGTGAAAATAGGAATTGAACCACTGATGTCACAAAAGCAGGAATTAAATAAAGAAAAAAATGCATACAATAAAATTTTAAAAACCCATAAAACGTCCAAGCTATTCATTTATATTAATTTCTTTATAATTATGTACCACTTCAAGTCACGGCAGATTTCTCTGTGTAAAATTCAGGTTGCTCTCCCCGGGAGAGTGCATCACCACAAGAGCAGCGCCACCCATTATTTTATTTCCTGTCTGCAACTGTATTTGTTTCCCTATCAGAGTGGGTTTTATTCTACATAATTTTGCCAGGGATAACTCTTTTCTTGTAATGTGTTCTTTTACATGCCCTAAATAATGTTGTGTAACACACAGGACCTCGGTTTAACATCTCATCTGAAAGACTAGCACCAAGACCACCACTCATGGTCTAATGAATGGGGGAACAGTTTTAGCCCAAATGGGGATCAAACCACTGCACCCTTCTGATCAGGTCTTTTCACTGTCTAGGCAGGCACATTATCTTTAGACCACCGATCGGCTAGATATAATATTTGTCCATAATACATTTCGCTAAAGACACTTTTTGAGTCTATGGAAACTCACTGAAAGCCCAAGACATGCCATTGGTCCTCCATTTAGCAGCGTAGCACTGTCCACAATGATCGTTAGAGCGACACCAGAAAGTAGACAGTCTCATGTAATCAGCAACGTTGCCACGTGTTCACTGAACACAAAGATGAACACACACCAGAATAGGACTTCATGCAAGCAGCATCGCAATTTGGGGATTGCCCATGTGACAGCTAAAATGATCTTTTTGAATAAACAGCTAAACAAGCAAACAAATAATTAAGCAAACAAACAAAAGAACACACACAGATGCGGGATAACCTGGCAGTTAGAGTGATGTATTCATGTTTGCTGACTCAGGCTTGAATCTCGTTCAAGAGGATTTTTCCTCTGGAGTTAACATCAGTGCTGACTCCACTCCTCCCAACAGTCCCTTGGATGAGACTATAAACCGAGGTTCTGTGTGCAAACGCTCACAGAAGATCTTGTGCACACGTTAAAACCCATTCCGCTTTTTGGAAGCGTAGGCTATTGCGTGCCAGTGGGAACGGATGACAAAATTTACAAAACTGCATACACACGGGGACTGATGTAAAAAGCACATGAGTGCTTATTCTATAATTCTCAAAATAAAAGAATAAAATAATGAAATAGATAAAACACACACTTATGCACACATGCACGCACGCATGCACACACGCACGCACACACACACAAACACCCCCCAAATAATGCAAAAATGAATGATTTATAACCTAAGAAAGTAAGACAGGCAAAAATGAGAAACTGAATAACAGACTGCATGTGAGACAGACACACAAACAGTCAGCCAGACACACAGACAAAAGAAAAAGACAAACAGTAAAAGGAAGATGACTTCAAAACATTTTAAAAGCAGAAACCAGCTGTCATGGTGCAGTGGTTAGCACCTTGGATTTCGAACTGGAAGGTTGCGGGTTCAATTCCCATAAGAATCATAGAGATTTTTTTTTACCCCGGCAGCTCCTACCCAGAGTGAGTGTGCTGTGGGCTCAGTGGGAAGACTGGGACCACACAGTCAAGCTTCATCTACTTAACGGATGTGAGTTTGTGAGTGTTGCTCAAATTACCTGACCAACACTGCAGGTGCTGTATCTCTCGGGCCTAGTAGACGCTGTGATAAATTAGGTTAGTAAGCATAGAGTACAACCCTGTCAAGTAGTCTCAAAGCATATGCACTTCCACAGCAGCATCATTACATCATCCTCATGGTCATTGATCATCATGCAATACAAAAAAATTGTCTCTGATTCGGTGGTCCCAGCTGCTCTGGTCTCATGGTGACCTCAGATTCGGTTTGCCCATACACTTCTGTGCCTGTGGTCAGTTTGTGTCAAAGCCTTTGGGGTTGGAGGTTCAGGGGGACGGTCGTTGGAGGGACGTTGTGGTGGTTGCCACCTCGGGAGGGCAACTCACTGTCTGGCTCCGTGACTGAGCTAATATTTTCGTTAGTAGGGGGCTTAGTAGGTGGTGCACTGCATATGTTAGCTCAGAACAGGCACCACTGAACACCACCAAAGTGACACAGCAGCAGTGCAGGGTCCCTCTGACTGTTGGCCCCACAGCGGCCTGATAGTGACGGGCTACCTGTGGACTTCTGACCCTGGGGATTGGACATAACGAATCTGGATATGGCTGTGGCGGGGAGATTGAGATGAGCCACGTTATAAACAGGTAGACAGGGTATGTCACAGAAGATGAGGCACCAAAAAAAAAGCAGAGTAGCAAAAAAGAAAAAAAATTCCAGTCCACACAACAAATCCAAATCGCACAAAAACTATAACAAACATACAAACAAACAAATACACAAATAGACAAACAAGCAGACAAAGAAACAGACAAACAAACAGACAGTCAGGTAAACCAAAGAAGCCTCCCCCAAAATGGACAGTGGTGAGAGGAAGCAATCTTTGCAGAGAATTCTACTAGCGTTACAACACAAGGGGGACGTCCATGTGTGACAGCGCTAAGCACCGTGGAGGTCTCTGCTGGTCCTTGTGTTCTCCATGAACTGCTAGTCCTCATATGGAGGGCATTGTTATGAAACCTGTCCAACAAACGCCTCCACAAGCCTTTCCCTCCTGCACACAGTACATGCCTAATGGAATACTGGTAAAACCTTTCAGGGCAGATGCGAAAAGCCCGGATGCTGTAATGGCGGCAACAGGTCATTGAATATTCAGGAGTCATGTATCATACTAATTGCTTTAGACGGTTTTGCTGTCAGACAACCAGCCCTTAGGCTGTCAGAGCGGTGATGTAATGACATGACACTCTCTGAGTGTAGTGTTTTCTTTTTCTATTTCTTGATGTTTGTTTCATAGTGGTTCACTGTTTAATATTTCGGATTTCTCTTTTCGTTCACGATCACTGATGAATACCCAGTCAACTGCAGTCACTGTTCACTTGTCCACCTCTTTCAGGCACGGCAGATTTCTCTGCAGGACATTGGGGATGCCAGGCCTGGGGAGGGAGCATCACCACAAGAGCAGTGCCATCCACTCTTTTCATGTCTGCATGTATCGTTGCTTCCTTGTCAGAGTGGCTTTTCTCTACAGAATGTTGGCAGGGATAGCTGTCTTGTTGCCATGGGTTCTTTTATGTGTGACCTAACGTTTCGCACATGGGACCTCCGTTTCTCCTCTCGCCCAAAAGACTGCTACCCAGGCCAGCACTCGTGGTCTGGTGGCTGGGAAACAAGATGTGGGCACAGCTGGGGATGGACCGGGAGCTGCTGGCTTTCTAGGCATGTGTGCTACCTCTTGACTGATGACCCACCAGTCAGCCCCCATCAATCAACTGCAGTCATTGCTTACTGTCAGTACACTGCAGTCAGTTCTTATTGTCCAGTACATTGCAGTTATTGTTTACTGCCAGTACACTGCAGTCATTGTCGAGTACACTGAAGTCGTTGCTAAATGCCAGTAATAATACTAATAATACTAATAATACTAATATTAATAATACTACTACTACTAATAATAAATTAAACTTATATAGCGCTAAATATTGCAAAGACAAATAAAAGCGCATGCATTCAACCTAATCTTACACAGTCATGCAATCAATGATAAATAATCAAGAGTTTAAACAAACAGATATTTACAAACATAGTGCGCTTCAGACAAAATCTATGAAATAAAATTTCAATTGTCAAATGTTTTTCAAAAGCACACACACACACTCACACAGTAGGTATACTTTAGCAGGGTGATAGGACATGGGTTAGTGAAGGTGGGATAGTTCTGACAGGAGGGGGAAATCTTAGGCTTGAAATAAATATGTCTTGAGGCTGGATTTTAAAGTGTCATAACTAGGTTTCTGGCGAAGAGAGAGAGGGAGCTCATTCCAGGTCGATGGACCCGAAATAGAGAAAGAGCGGCGGCCAACGGTGGATTGGTTGAATCTAGGTATTCGTAGGCACAAGGTATCTGCCGCAGAGCGGAGGGAACGTGAACAGAGGTAGGAGGGTGCAGTTTTGTGGAGACATTTGTAACAGAGGGTACTGATCTTATAATTTACTCTCTGTGGCACAGGCCGCCAGTGGAGAGATCGCAAGAGAGGGGTAATGTGCTCAGATTTTTTTTTTGTTTCTGAGAACTAGTCGAGCTGCGGAGTTTTGTATACGTTGATGGGAGTGGTTACATGATGCTGGCAGACCAGACAAAAGAGAATTGCAATAGTCCAGACATGAAAGAATGAGAGCAGTGACAAATTTGGCTGTTGCATCTGTGGACAGGTACTTTCGAATTGCACTAATATGCCGTATTTGATAGTAGCACGACTGACAGGTCTGGGTGATGAAATTTTTTATAGAGTGTGTTGTCGATAACGACACCTAGATACTTCACAGCAGTGGATAGAAGGACTGATGTATTGCGAGTTCTATTGAAGCTGTTGTAATGGAAGAGAGTTTGTGTTTGGTCCCTACGAGCATGGCTTCGGGTTTTATCTGCATTTAGCTGTAATTTGTTCTGTGTCATCCAGTTTTGAATATCTTCAAAGCAGCGGGCCGTATTTGTCAGGAGAGAAGGCAGATTTTCAGGAGTAACACTGCTTTGAATCTGAGAGTCATCTGCGTAAAAATGATGGTTGATTTGATGACGGCTTATTATATATGACAGTGGGGCAGTGTAAAGAGTGAAAAGAACAGGACCTAGAACTGATCCCTGTGGGATTCCGCATTCCAGTTTGGCAGGTATTGATTGAATCTTGTTTACTGCAAGTGTCTGGAATCGGTCAGTAAGGTATGAATTAAACCAGGTGAGGGCTGTGCCATAACAACGAACGCTTTATGAAGACGGGAGAGAAAAGTTGAGTGGTCTATAGTATCGAATGCTGGTGATAAGTCGAGTAGAGTGAGAGGAGACATTTTCCCCAAGTCAGAAGCGAGTAGAAGCGTGTTTAAAGTGTGTACTAGGGTGGTTTCAGTGCTGTGGTTGACGCGATAGGCAGACTGAAACTCGGGAAGAAGATTGTTGGAGAGAAGGTGATTATTGAGCTGTTTGAGAACTACTTTTTCAAGGACTTTAGAAATAAACGATAGATTGGAAACAGGCCTATAATTCTTCAGAATGTTAGGGTCAAGGTCATGCTTTTTTTTTTTTATAGAAGAGGTGTGAATAGAGCAGTTTTGAGAGCTGAAGGAACATTTCCAGAGACAAGAGATGAGTTTACTATTTTCGTAATAGTGGGAATTAGTTGTGGTAGGCACACTGCACAGTACACTGCAGTCATTGCTTATTGTCAGAACACTGCAGCCATTGCTTATTGTCAATACACTGCAGTCATTGCTTATTGTCAGTACACTGCAGTCATTGCTTATTGTCAGTACACTGCAGTCATTGCTTATTGTCAGTACACTGCAGTCATTGCTTATTGTCAGAACACTGCAGCCATTGCTTATTGTCAGAACACTGCAGTCATTGCTTATTGTCAATACAATGCAGTCATTGCTTATTGTCAGTACACTGCAGTCATTGTTTATTGTCAGTACACTGCAGTCATTGCTTATTGTCAGTACACTGCAGTCATTGCTTATTGTCAGTACACTGCAGTCATTGTTTATTGTCAGTACACTGCAGTCATTGCTTATTGTCAGTACACTGCAGTCATTGCTTATTGTCAGTACACTGCAGTCATTCCCCCAGTACACTGCAGTCATTGCTTATTGTCAGTACACTGCAGTCATTCCCCTAGTACACTGCAGTCATTGCTTATTGGCCAGTACACTGCAGTCATTGCTTACTGTCAGTACACTGCAGTCATTGTTCAGTACACTGCAGTCATAGCTTATTGTCAGTACACTGCAGTCATTGCTTATTGTCCATTACAATAATAATAATAATAATAATAATAATATAACAATAACAATAATAACGATAATAATAATAATAATAACAATAATAATAATAATAATAATAATATATGGAATTTATATAGCGCTGAATCTTGTAAAAGCAAACAAATCGAAGTGCTTGCACTCAAATCATTTACACGCGTGCAACTCTCCTTAAATGAGCAACATATGTCAAATCCATACGCGCGCACACAAGTACGCACACATGCGCGCGCGCGCACACACACACACACACACACACACACACACTCGCGAACTCACTTAGGAGGTGAAAGATGCTATTGAAAATTAGGGACAGGTATGAAAGGAAAGTCTCAGGAAGGAAAAAAGTGTGTTTTGAGGCTGGATTTGAAGGTATCAAGTGAAGGCTTTTGGCGAAGTGAAAGAGGGAGGTCATTCCAGGTGGATGGACCAGAAACAGAGAAAGAGCGACGGCCAACAGTGGTTTGTTTGAATCTGTGTGTTCGAAAGCACAAAGTATCTGCGGCTGAACGAAGGGAACGGGATGGAGTGTACAGGTGAAGACAGTTACAGAGATGAGAGCGTGCAGATTTGTGGAGACAGACAGAGGGTACTGATCTGTACACTGCAGTCATTGCTTATTGTCAGTACACTGCAGTCATTGCTTATTGTCAGTACACTGCAATCATTGCTTATTGTCAGTACACTGCAGTCATTGCTTATTGTCAGTACACTGCAATCATTGCTTATTGTCAGTACACTGCAGTCATTGCTTATTGTCAGTACACTGCAGTCATTGCTTATTGTCAGTACACTGCAGTCATTGCTTATTGTCAGTACACTGCAGTCATTGCTTATTGTCAGTACACTACAATAATTCCCCCAGTACACTGACTGTAAAACAGTGAACAGTGAGCTGAGAGGTTCAGCTTCAGGTTGAGTCACTTCTGCCCCCCCCCCCCCCACCCACCTCCCCTACCCTTGCATGGGGAAGGTGGGGGAGGGGGAGGGAGGAGACTGGGAAAGAGGAAAGAAGGGTGGGGGGTGGGGGGCTGGGGGGTGGGGGGGGAGTCATCTCATGCATGATGCAGATCCACAGGCTAGGTCCTGTTACCTGGACAATGGAGAGAGTGACCTGGGGCCCCCTTGCCCGGCCCTGCACAAGATGCATTATGGAGGAACAAAATGCAAACAACAATTTAATGCTGTGTTGGCCCCAGGCATTCCCTTATCCCCGCCACTGTTAAACAACACAGGGTGGTCTGCCCCTAGGCGCCTTCTCCCGCTGTACCTTTGCCGCTGTACCTTTGCCGCTGTACCTTAGCCAGCTAGTGCAGGGGGAGAGAGTGTGCTGTGTGTGCTGTGGTGACTGACTGACTGACAGCTGCTGTGGTGACTGACTGACTGACTGACAGCTGCTGTGGTGACTGACTGACAGCTGCTGTGGTGACTGACTGACAGCTGCTGTGGCGACTGACTGACAGCTGCTGTGGTGACTGACTGACAGCTGCTGTGGCGACTGACTGACAGCTGCTGTGGTGACTGACTGACAGCTGCTGTGGTGACTGACTGACAGCTGCTGTGGTGACTGACTGACAGCTGCTGTGGTGACTGACTGACTGACAGCTGCTGTGGTGACTGACTGACACCTGCTGTGGTGACTGACTGACTGACTGACAGCTGCTGTGGTGACTGACTGACTGACAGCTGCTGTGGTGACTGACTGACTGACAGCTGCTGTGGGGACTGGCTGACTGACAGCTGCTGTGGTGACTGACTGACTGACAGCTGCTGTGGTGACTGACTGACTGACAGCTGATGTGGTGACTGACTGACAGCTGACAGGCCAGGGCTTCAAGGCACCGCGTCATCGGCATGCAGAGCTCGTTTGTAGCTGCATTGTAGGGCACTGGAGAAAGGGTGGAATAATGTACCCGACCAACTACCCTGGTGTGATGCTACGTGTACTGTAACGGTCAAAACAGCGGTGCCAACAGCAACAACACAGAGGACAAAAACAGCACCGAGAAGAGAGAAAACAGAAAACGAAGACGACAACGACGACGACTACTACTACTACTACACACATATACACACTCACCATACAACACACACATACACACTACACACACACGCCACACAACACACGCACAACACCCACACAACACACATATACACACACACCATACAACACACCCCATACACACCACTCACACACCACACTACACAACACACATACACACCCAACACCACAAACACACACACACAACACACATACACACACACAACACACACACAACACACAACACACATACTACACACAAACACATACACACACACATACACCCCCCCACACACACACACACAAACAACACACCACAACACACACACACACAAAACACACACATACACACACACAACAACACTACACACACGAACACAAAACACACATAACACACAACACTAAAAACAAAAACACACACATAAAAAAACCAGAAACAAACAACATACAAACGACGACCACTACACACACAACACACAACACCCAACACACACACCACACCATACAACACACACAACAATACACACACATACACACACACACACAACACCACAACACACATACACAACACACTAAACACATAACATATAGCACTACAACAACAACACTCATACACACACACACAACACACACAACACAACACACAACATACACACACAATAACACATACACCACACA
>CM054166.1:39961449-39978949 GCA_028751875.1 Rapana venosa
AGCCTGAAATACCAATGATATCACTTGTTGACATGTCGAACAAAATTAGACAATAGACAAAAACTAGGCAAGCTTATGGTCAAGGAAAGCAACTGTGTTTAGAAAAATAATTGCCCTACAGGCCAGAATATTTTCCCTTGAGTTAAACATCACTTAAGTGTTGTTAAAAAATATTATGGCGTCTGCCGATCTTAGTCTTCTGCCTGTCACAGTAAAGGAGAGTGCAAGTGAATGTAGCTTGGCACAACCATCAATGATAGGGTGTACATCCCCTCTTGGTCTTACTGCCTCGTATTAAACAAACAAGGCAAAATGTACGTGTCACAAATCATAAGCACCGCATGACAACATCAGCCCTTCTGACAGGCCTGCAGGTCTGGCTGTATTGACGCACCCCCATTAAAGCAATTAGTTATCATGGTACACCGTTGCTGACAGTTGGTACATTGAGCTGCACGGCCAACTTCCAACGTTCAGGCCGTTTCTGGAAGCGCCTCTGCAAGATTGGTTAAAGATTCAATTACGCCGACGATTCAGGCTTGTGACTGTTTTTTGATTCATGGCGAGTTTGCTGGAACAGTTCTTGTTTGTACATGTCGAAGGGGAAGGGAGGGTCATACGTTTCTCAGTATTGTGTTGTTCTGGCATCTTTGTTCTGTGTGTTCTGTCGCGTTTGGCCCTGATGGTTAGGAACAATTTCATGTACAGAAATTGTCATCTTGTTTCTGTGCTGTTCTTCTCTGTTTTGGCATGTTTGTTCTCTTGTCTAAATGTGATTCAACGTATTGTTTTATTCTTTGTTTCTGTCCTGTTCTTCTCTGTTTGGGCTTGTGTTGTTCTCTTTCTTATGTAGTTCAATCGTATTGTTTCATTCTTTGTTTCTGTCTGTTCTTCTCTGTTTGTAGTGTATTGTTCTCTTTCAAAATGTATTCACGTATTGTTTCATTCTTTGTTTCTGTCTGTTCTTCTCTGTTTTGGTCTGTATTGTTCTCTTTCTTCATGTGTTCAACGTATTGTTTCATTCTTTGTTTATGTCCTGTAGCTGTCTTAATCTGTTTGTTACAACGATTGCCTCTTTCTCATATTACTCCTCCTTTTTCTTTCTTTTTGTTCAGTTTCTTCTATTTTTTTTCTTCAAACTTTGTTATATTGTGCATTATCTATTTTGTAATGTGACAAGCTGACAACAGTTTGATCATCTTTATACTGTGAGCATTGCTAACGTTCTTTTTGCTCATGCAGACCTTGTGTAACTTGTGTAACTACTCTTTTGTTAAACAAGTAGATATGTCTGATTATCTGAGTATTCATCTTTACATGTACTTTTTAGGTCATGGAGACAATGTTTATCATTCCACAAACGCCTATCTATTAGTTTCTATGTATCAATTAGATTTAAATGAGATTACATTTCAACTCATTTTCTTTTAAACCTGCCATTTTAAACGCTTTGTGGAAAACATCATACTCTGCCCTGTTGACTTCTTTGTGTTAGAAATCATTTTGTATACCACTGCCAACAGCACTGATATACATAATGCTTTCCAAGGCATGCCCATGTATATATATAACAATTTTCCTTTCTAGGCCTTTCAAAAACTGCCAGCTAATCATTACACGCATGCACTACATGCAGCACTCACACACACACCACACACACTCACCACACACCACACAACCACCACACCACCACACACACACACACATTAGAACATTGTGCTCGCAATCTGACAACCCAGGTTCGATTCCCGTTCAAGGGGATATTTTCCCCTGGAGTTAACATCAGTGCAGACTCCACTCTCCCCAAAAGTCCTTTGGATCAGATTATAAACCGAGGTCCCGTGTGCGAACGCACGCAGAACATCTTGCGCACACGTTAAAATCCTGTTCTGCTTTTCGTAAGAGTAGGCCATTGTGTGGCGGTGGGAGCAGATGACAATGTAAACAAACCGCATGTACACGGGGACTAGATGTAAAAAAGCACATAAGTGCTTATTCCATTATCCTCGATCTAAAAAATAAATAAATAAAAATAAACACACAAATACAAGACCCAAGATTTGATTAGCGTTTGACCCCAATGGGGGCATGGGAGATGTCATTTAACACAATTAACTGTACCATTGATGATTTACATGGCAGTTTCGCCTTTTACACTGTGTTGTGTGTGTGTGTGTGTTGTGTGTGTGTGAGAGAGAGAGAGAGAGAGAGAGAGAGAGAGAGAGAGAGAGAGAGAGAGAGAGAGAGAGATGTAGTGTTGGCAGACACCAGTCACAAAATAATGATAATAATAATAATAATAATAATAATAATAAATGGAACTTATATAGCGCTATATCTTGCAAAGACAAATCAAACCCATGCATTCAACCTATTCTTACAAAGGCATGCAATCAATGATAAATAATGAATATTTTAAACAAACAGATATTACAAACATGGTGCTCTGCAGACAAAATCTATGAAATAAAATTTCAATAGTCAAATGTTTTTCAAAAGCACACACACACTCACACAGGTCGTATACTTTAGCAGGGTGATAGGACATGGGTTAGTGAAGGTGGGATAGCTCTGATATGAAACAGGAGGGGGGAAATCTTAGGTTTGAAATACATATGTCTTGAGGCTGCATTTAAAAGTGTCATAACTAGGTTTCTGGCAAAGAGAGAGGGGAAGCTCATTCCAGGTCGATGGACCCGAAATAGAGAAAGAGTGGAGGCCAACAGTGGATAAGTTGAATCTAGGTATTCGTAGGCACAAGGTATCTGCAGTAGAGCGGAGGGAACGTGAAGAGGTGTACAGGTGAAGACATTCACAGAGGTAGGAGGGTGCAGTTTTGTGGAGACATTTGTAACAGAGGGTACTGATCTTATAATTTATACAAATGAGGACAAAGGTCAGATACAGCGGTATGTGAAGCCAACTCTTCTTCTGAAGCCGAGGAGACAACAACGTTGTGCATGCCCTGAACACGTGAAACTCTTCCCTTTGTGGGGGTTGTGCTACATTGTTCAGAAACACATCCTCGCTGGAACACACAGGAGCACACACACACATGATCACAGTTACAGTTTCCATTATACAGTTATGATATGTACAGCAACAAGGCAACACGAAGTGCAATAGTTGAAGAAGCAATGATAACAATATAACAACAACCATGACGACATGGGGTTTTGTTTTTTTCTCGTTTTTCCGCTAGAGCTCCCAGGTCACTGATGGTGAGACAGGGCATAGACCAGCGTTTTGATCCTCATTAAGGTAGCCACATTCCGACTTGGGGATTGGGTCTAAATATGACACTGTGTGCATAACGCTTATCTATCTATCTATCTATCTATCTATCTATCTATCTATCTATCTATCTATCTATGTATCCATCTATGTATCTATGTATCCATCTATGTATCTATGTATCTATGTATCTATGTATCTAGTATATCTATATTATGATATTAGTATATATTATATTATTATATATTATATATATATATATATATATTATATATATATATAATCACCCGCTCCTGCTGCCATGAGATGGCCTAAAGGAAAACTGGTTTTGAGGTGTGCACAAGATGTTCTGCATACCTTTATCTCACAGGGCTGGGGTTTACTGTCTCCTCAAGATAACTTTGGGGGGAGTGGAGTCAGGACTGACGTTAACTCCAGGAAAAGAATGATCATCTCCTGGTGGCTTGATCCTGGGCTGTCAGACTGCAAGCTCTCAGAGGAGATTTTTTAAAAACTCAGCATTCACTGTTCTTAAGGTTGTAAAAGTTGAAAAAGTAGTTTTCAGACAATTCGATCAACATTCACATGGTGTATCAGTCTTGGCACAGCGTCTATCTACACAAAGCCTTCAAAAAACACGTGCACATGTCTCTACACTGTCAACGTGAGAAAGCTATGTCTGAAAACAGGAAAGGAGACAAAGGCATCACTGTAGCTCAGCTGAAAGCAACACCTCTGAAAGCAAAGCCGCTAAAGGACTAGGTCAATATACTGATGAATATTCATTGACTAGTCAGCCCCACTGCGAGATCCGGGCTTTTCACAACTGCCCTGAAAGGTCCTCAGTGATCAATTACACATGCGCAGAGTACAGGAGCAATGCTTGTGGCTGAGGTCATTGGACAGCTTTCATAATCTCTCTCTCTCTCTCTCTCTCTCTCTCTCTCTCTCTCTGGTATATGGTATATATATTCCCTGTAAAGGGCTGGCCTGGACACAGCTCTGGTATGTCCAGCAGATTTAGCAGCGACACAGATGACTTGTTTCTATCCTGCCTGACAGAACAAAGTAGGATTCTGAGTAACGATTGCTTTTGTTCCTTTTTTTGGAGGGGGTTGGGAGGGATGGGGGTCTCAATAATCCAAACTTTCTCTCTCAATGCTGTAACTTCTGTTTCTGATTTCTTTCTGTGCTGTCTGTCATTCAGACATACTCTGTGCCATTCTGAAATGACATGCTTTATCATCTGGGTATCTGAAGGATTTCTTTTCGTTTTTTTCTCATCCATTTCCTTTTCTTTCTTAGTGTCTGTTTCCTTGACACCTAAATTCAAATGAATCCATGGATAGGGAATGAGAGAGGTGCCTTACTTATCCATTCTAACACAGCACACCGGCAAAGCACAGATGAAAAAAAAAGAAAAGGCTAAAACATTGTCTGCAAGCCCTAACTTATGATGATAAGTATTCCTGAACTGAATGAAGCCACACGTGGGTCAACTAAACAGCATTCATATAAACCAGCCACCTCAGCTCAGTGGTTAGCACCTTGCATTGCAGACTGGACGATTGGGTGTTCAAATCCCACAAGAATCAAAGGAGGATTTGGATTCCGAATGGCTCCTACCCAGAGAGGGTTTGCTATGGGCTCATTGTGACACAGTGTCAAAGCACATGCACTTCCATAGCAGCAGCATGACATCCTTCTCATTATCATTGATCTGTCATAGCAGCAGCATGACATCCTTCTCATTATCATTGATCTGTCATAGCAGCATCATGACACCCTTCTCGTTATCATTGATCTGTCATAGCGGCATCATGACACCCTTCTCATTATCATTGATCTGTCATAGCAGCAGCATGACACCCTTCTCATTATCATTGATCTGTCATAGCAGCAGCATGACACCCTTCTCATTATCATTGATCTGTCATAGCAGCAGCATGACACCCTTCTCATTATCATTGATCTGTCATAGCGGCACATGTCTGTACCTGTGGTGAGTTTGTGTCAAGCCTTTAGGGTTGGAGGTTGGCGGGGTGGCTGTTGGAGGGAGGTGGTGGTGGCTGATGGAGGGAGGTGGGGGTGGCTGATGGAGGGAGGTGGTGGTGGCTGTTGGAGGGAGGTGGTGGTGGCTGATGGAGGGAGGTGGTGGTGGCTGTTGCAGCTGGCGGGGTGGCAGCCACCCCTGCTGGGTGTCTTACTGACTCTGGCTCGCACCTGAGCTGTCCCTGTCGTTAGCGGAGAGCGTAGTGTGGTGTCCTGTCCCTGTCAGCTCAGAACAGGCGCTCCTGACCAACACCGAAGTCTGCAGAGTCCATCTGGCTGGTGGCCCCGCAGCAGCCTGAACTTAACAGGCTCCTTGCAGACCTCTGACCCTGAGGGTGCGACATGAGGAATCTGGGTGTGGCTGGGGGGGGGGGGGAGAGACTTGGATGAAAACCTGGAGACTGCGGGGCACAAGCGACACAGAAGATGAGGCAGCAAAAAAAAGTACTACAACAACAACAACAACAACAACAACAAAAACAACAGGCAAAAAGCGAACAAAACTACAACAACCACAACAACAACACAACAACAGGCAAAACGCGAACAAAACTACAACACAACACAACAACAAAACAACAGGCAAAAAGCGAACAAAACTACAACCACAACAACAACAACAACAACAACAGGCAAAAAGCGAACAAAACTACAACAACAACAAGCAAAAAGCGAACACAACAACAACCAGAACAACTGGCAAAAAGCGAACATAACTACAACAACAACAAGCAAAAAGCGAATACAACTACAACAACAACAACAGGCAAAAAGCGAACAAAACTACAACAACAACAAGCAAAAAGCGACACAACAACAACCAGAATAACAGGCAAAAAGCGAACATAAACTACAACAACAACAAGCAAAAAGCGAACACAACTACAACAACAACAACAGGCAAAAGCGAACAAAACTACAACAACAAGCAAAAATCGAACACAACTACAACAACAACAACAGGCAAAAAGCGAACAAAACTACAACAACAACAAGTAAAAAGCGAACTACAACAACAACAACAGGCAAAAAGCGAACACAACTACAACAACAACAACAACAACAACAACAGGCAAAAAGCGAACAAAACAGAAAGCTTGGCAACAGGTCTTGCGTGTATTTATAGAACACCTCAGCATGTCATAGACCTAATCAGTAAGCTTGCCTCTGACATAAGGAAATGATGCAGTTACGGCCCTTGAGTTCAACCCAAGAGAAAATCCCTGCGAGCAAAATGTCGTGCAGCAGGGTTAGAGGTCACAGCCAGACAATGCACTGACCCTGCAACAACTTGCACAAGATAGGCGGCTTTGCAAACCTTTTTTATCTGTGTCTTTTCATTCTGAAAAAATCATGTTGCTGTTTTTCTGTGTCCCGGCCTTGTTTTCTTCATTTTGTTGTTCGAACTTGTCTTGTGTGTCTGCATCATTCTGCGGAAGGGGACACTTGGTGGCAGCACAATGTGAATAATTCATGCCCTTTGTTTTTAGACAGCTTCGTTGTCTTCATTTTCTTTCTGGCTGACTTCTTACTGGCAATTTAAATGTAAATGACGCCGCACGGAAATGTCTAGAATACTTTACACTACACTACACTACACTATACTACACTACACTACACTACACTACACTACACTACACTACACTACACTACACTACTCTTCTTCTCTACTCTACTTACTCTACTCTACTCTACTCTACTCTACTCTACTACTCTGCACTGCACTACACTGCACTGCTTTGCACTGCACTACATTGCACTGCACTACATTGCACTACACGACATTACACTACATTATACTACATCACACTAAACTACTCTATACTGCACTACATTGCTCTGCACTGCTTTGCACTACACTGCACTACACTACAATGCACTACACTACACTACTCTACATTATTCTATACATTGCATACATGTATACATAGAACATTGCGATCGCAATCTGACAACCTGGGTTCAATTCCCGTTCAAGGGGATATTTTCCCCTTGAGTTAACATCAGTGCAGACTCCACTCTCCCCAAAAGTCTTTCCGATGAGACTATAAACCGAGGCCCCGTGTGCGAACGCACGCAGAACATCTTGCGCACACGTTAAAATCCTGTTCTGCTTTTCGTAAGAGTAGGCCATTGTGTGCCGGTGGGAACAGATGACAATGTTCAAAACCGCATACACACGGGGACTGGATGTACAAAAGCACATAAGTGCTTATTCCATTATCCTCGATATAAAAGAATAAAATAAATAAATAAATAAATAAATAAAATAAATATACTACTCTACACTACGCTATACTACTCTACACTACTCTGCACTACACTACACATCACAACATGACACGACACGACACGACACTGCCCTGCACTGTACAACACGACAAGACACGACACTGCACAACACTGCACAACACAACACGACAAGACAAAACCCGACACGACACAGCACTGCAATGCACTGCACTGCACAACACAACACGACACGACACAACACGTTCTGCACAACACAACACCACTTAAGTAAACTTAACTGACCACAACTCCTCTCTCTCTCTCTCTCTTCTCTGTCTCTGCCTCTCTGTCTGTCTGTCTCTGTCTCTCTGACCGTCTAATATCACAGCTGTGAAAAACACTAAACAAAACATCCACCACCACCACCACCACCACCACCACCACCACCACCACCACTACTACTACTACTACTACTACTACTACTACTACTACTACTACTACTACTACTACTACTACTAATCCTACTACTACTACTACTGTTGCTGCTGCTGCTGCTGCTGCTACTGCTACGACTGTTACGACTGCTACGACTACTACTACTACTACTACTACTACTACTACTACTACTACTACTACTACTACTACTACTACCACTACTACCTCTATTACTACTACTACTACTACTACTACTACTACTACTACTACTACTACTGCTGCTGCTGCTGCTGCTTCTGCTGCTGCTGCTACGGCTATTACTACTACTTCTACCACAACTGCTACCACCACCACCACCACCGCCACCACCACCACCAACAACAACAACAACGACAATAATTATGTGTAGTTCTGGTGTTTTGCGTGTGCTGTTTTGCCATATGGATCCCAAAATTCCACAAATAGTGAGACTCCTGTGTGTATCTACATCACAGAGAGATGAGAGAGAGAGAGAGAGAGAGAGAGAGAGAGAGAGAGATGAGAAGAGATGAGAGAGAGAGAGAGAGAGAGCAGTTTTGTGTAATACGAACGAATCTGCATTTGTCCATAGCTTATTACTATAGGGTGTTTACTCTTCAATCGCCAGGACCTGAAAGGAGAAAGAAACTGGTCAATCGTTTTTATTGTGTTTGTACTTTCCACGAAATTGACCCACTGGTACAAATCACACCATGTTTAATTCGCATATCGGATTGTCAGACAAACACCCCCACACCCCAGCACATAGCTCACAAAGGAGATGGAATCAACTCAGGGTTTATTTCCCACTAGAGAGCTCAATGTCGAGCATGTAATTTCAGGACCATTCAGATTTTTTGATGCTGCTTACATTACCCATCCTGAAACAGAACCATTATTTTTTATACAAAAAAAAGCTGCTTGCTTTAGCCATGCTGATATTGCACACTCAGGCAGAAGCTTTCAGAATCAACGTTTCTGCGGTGTCAACAGTCAAAGTTTGCCCTTATAATATGAAGAAGAGGAGGCCATTACGTCATCTCACTGCAAGCTGAGATCAAAATCTGTGAAGGCAAATCTTCTATAGGGATTAGCCCTAACTCACCCATGACTATTCATGAACCAATCGCCGCCATTATAGCATCCGGGCTTTACACAACGACTCTGAAAGGGTTTCCAAGTTATCCATTAGGCATGCGCTGCATGCAGGAGTGATGGGCTGTGGAAGGGATTGTTGGACAGGTTTGAGCATGTCCGCCATGAAATGATGACAAGTTTGTCAGAATTCTATTATGAGGGGAAAGTATGCAGGACTTTAGATATGTCACCACTCTCTTGGGTGTACAAGAAACACGATTTCCATAACAATTGAATTTTTCAAGTTTTTTAAAAACTTTCTAAAAAAAAAGTCAGCTGATGTTTTCCTACTTGTTAGCAGTCTCCCCAGTTTTGGTCTGTCTGTCAAACTGATGGAACTTTCTAGGCATCTTCCTTTGCTTCCACGGCTAGGGCTGGGAGATTTACCCATAGGGAGATTTGCCTGTACAACCCTTGGACCCATGGTGAGATATGCCTGTACAACCCTTTTACCCATGGTGAGATTTGCCTGTACAACCCTTTTACCCATGGTGAGATATGCCTGTACAACCCTTTGACCCATAGTGAGATTTTCCTGAACAACCCTGTTACTCCCACTAAACTTATAATTCTTGGTGACTTCAACTTCCATTTCGACAACCAGTCTTCTCCAGATGTCAAACGTCTTTCTCTTTCTCTGTCCAACCATTCTCTCTCTCAACTGGTAAACGAAGCAACACACAGGTCTGGTCATATTTTAGACTGGCTGATTACAATGCTTCATTTAATCTTGTCACATCTGTTTCTGTCACCGACGAACTGCATTCTGATCATTCCGCCATTCTTTTCCATCTTAACATCACAAAACCTGTCAGAAAGAAGAAATATGTTACTCGTCGCAATCTTAAGGCCTTAGACATTCATACCTTCTCTTCACAAGCTTCCGAACGTTTTTCACAAACCTCTGACCACACTGACCTCTCTGATCACTATAACACTATTCTCCGCCAACTGCTTGATGAGCATGCACCTCCTACTGACCATCTCCTCCCTGACAGACCCTGTGCGCCATGATATACCCAAGACATCTTGATAGCGAAGCGCAAACGCCGGCAACTAGAACGGCAGTGGCGGAAGTCAAAAACCGAAATCAACAAACAGCTTTTCCGAAAACAAATAAACAAAGTCAAACTCTTAATCCATTCAGCAAAGACAGACTACTACTCTTCCCAAGTTCTCTGTGCTACATCCATAAAATCTCTTTTTTCCCTCAACTCAAATCTCCTTGGATCTGCAAAAACAACTCCTCTGCCTAACACCCACAGCCTGTCTGAACTTCCATCCATATTTTCTGCCTTCTTCTCAGACAAAGTTCGAAACATACGCTCCAGACTGGATCAGACTCAATTCCAGCCTGCGCCTCTTGATCCCCAGTTCACCAGCACTCCTCTCTTTTCCTTCCATCCCACAAGTAAAAAAGAAATCATGACAATTCTGAAGGAAATGACTATAAAATCATGCGACCTTGATCCCATACCTGCTCCTGTTTTCTCACAATGCCTTCCACAACTTGTACCTATTATCACTAAAATAGTAAACTCATCTCTTGTGTCAGGAAATTTTCCTCAGCTCTTAAAACAGCAATAGTCACACCTTTACTGAAAAAGCACGACCTCGATCCCAACATTCTGAAGAATTATAGGCTGTCTCAAACTTACCCTTTGTCTCTAAAGTACTAGAAAAGTCGTTCTCAAACAGCTCAAACAGTCACCTTCATTCCAATGATCTCCTTCCACTTTTCAATCTGCCTATCGCCCAACCACAGCACCGAAACCACCCTAGTCCACACTTTAGATACACTTCTACTTGCTTCTGATGCAGGAAAAATCTCCTCCTCACTCTTCTTGACTTATCTGCAGCCTTTGATACCATAGATCACTCAATTCTTCTTTCTCGCCTCCAAAATACGTTTGGTATTAACGGCACAGCCCTCACCTGGTTTACTTCATACCTCACAGATAGGATCCAGAAAGTTATTGTAAACAAAATTCAATCAAAACCTGTCAAAATGGAATGTGGAGTCCCGCAGGGATCAGTCCTGGGCCCTGTTCTCTTTACTCTCTACACTGATCCACACTCACATATAATAAACAACCACCATATTGATCATCATTTCTATGCCGTTGATACTCAGCTTCAGTGCAGTGATACTGTTGAAAACTTGCCTTCCCTCCTGACAAATATGTCCTACTGCCTTCAAGACATTCAAAACTAGATGACTCAGAACAAGTTACAACTTAATGCCGATAAAACCGAAGCCATGCTCATAGGGACCCAACATAAACTTTCCTCTATCGCAAAAACTTCAATAGATTTCGGCAATACGTCAGTTCCTTTGTCCAACTCTGTGAGGTATTTAGGAGTAGTTCTTGACAACACACTCTCTATGAAAAATTTCATCACCCAGACCTGCCAGTCTTGCTACTATCAATTACGCGCATAAGCGCGATTCGCAAGTATCTGTCCACTGATGCAACTTCCAAGCTTGTCACATCTCTATTCTTTCAGTTTAGACTACTGTAATTCTCTTTTGGCTGGCCTATCAGCATCATCTATCCACTCTCTTCAACGCATACAAAACTCTGCAGCTCGACTGGTCCTAAGAAAGAAAAAATCTGAACACATCACTCCTCTTCTGCGATCTCTTCACTGGCTGCCTGTCTCACAAAGACTGGAGTATAAAATCAATACTCTCTGTTTCAAATGTCTCCACAAATCTGCACTCCCTTATCTCTGTAACTGTCTTCATCTGTACACTCCATCCCGTTCCCTTCGTTCAGCCGCAGATACTTTGTGCTTTCGAACACCCAGATTCAAACAAACCACTGTTGGCCGTCGCTCCTTCTTGTTTCTGGTCCATCCACCTGGAATGACCTCCTCTTTCACTTCGACAAAAGCCTTCACTTGATACTTCAAATCCAGCCTCAAAACACACTTATTTCCTACCTGAGACTTTCCCCCAATATCTGTCCTAATTTTCAACAGCATCTTTCACCTTCTAAGTGTTGTTCCGAGTGTGTGTGTGTGTGTGTGTGTTGTGTGTGTGTGTGTGTGTGTGTGTGTGTGTGTGTGTGTGTGCGTGTGTGTGCGTGCATGCGTGCATACGTGAGCGCGCATGGTTCTGAAATTTGTTGTTCATTATGTTTAAGGAGAGTTGCATGCCTGTAAATGATTGAGTGCAAGTGCTTCGATTTGTTTGTTTTTTTACAAGATTCAGCGCTATATAAATTCCATATGTTATTATTATTATTATTATTATTATTATTATTATTATTATTATTATTATTATCTTTTAGTGTAACCGCAGAACACATCGGAAACATTCTCCCTCACCAGCATAGAGCTGCCACATTGTAATGTCGTATCTGCCAAAGTGTAACTGGGTATCTGCCATTGTGTGATCTGCAATGTGCGTGTTACAGCGTGTGTATCACGAGCTTGTTGCAAGTGTTGACAGACTAGGACATGAAAGAGAACACTCAGGCTTTCCGCCTTCCTTTCAACCTGTCCTTTTAATCATACCTCTACAGGGGGTCAGGTTTACAGCTCCCTCACCTCATGTTCACACACACACACACTCACACACACACATATATATATATAAATAAATAAATATATATATATTATATATATATATATATATATATATATATATATATATATATATAGAGAGAGAGAGGATGAGAGGAGAGAGAGAGAGAAACACACACACACACACACACCCAAATACCAATACATATACCAACACTTTATCCTCTCAATAAACAGAAAAAAACCACGTAGGTTGCAATCCATTGATCAATATACAAAACACTTCAAACAATATCACAGAAAGTAATAAATTCAACATAGCAATCACACACACACACAACACACACACAGACACACACACACACACACACACACACACACACACACACACACACACACACACACAACACACACACTACACACACACACACACACACACACACACACACACGACACACACACACACACACACACACACACACACACACACACACACACACACACACACACACACACACACACACACACACACACACACACACACACACACACACACACACTCCAACTGAGATACGGGGTATTGAAGAGAAAGAGAGGTTTTCCTGTGGAGAAAGGCGGCAGGGTGTACAATATGCAACAGTTGGAATCAAACTGAAGTAATTGTCAACCACTGACATTTACAGCAAACACGACATTTCCTTTTACTATTCAGTTTTTCCTCAAAATAAAGTTTTGTTTGCTTATTGGTTTGTTTGTGTTTGTTTGTTTGTTAGTTTGTGTGTTTCTCTCTGTGTCTGCTTCTTTCTTTCTCTCTTTCTTTCTTTCTTTTTTTCTTTCTTTCTTACTTTCTTTCTTTCTTATTTCTTTTGTTCGTTGGCTTGTTGTTTGGGTCGTCCTTTATTTTTTTTTAATCTTCTTTCTTTAGTTCTTTCTTTCTTTGTTTAGTTCTTTCTTTGTTTAGTTCTTTCTTTCTTTAGTTCTTTCTCTCTTTAGCTCTTTCTTTCTTTCTTTCTTTAGTTCTTTCTTTGTTTTTCTCTTCTTCTTTCTCTGTTTGTTTGATTCTTTCTTTTTATTTTCGTGTCTTCTTAAAATGTCTTTCTTCTTTATTTTAAAATCTTCATCTTTCTTTCTGTGATTCAATCTTTCCTTCTCGCTTTCTGTTATTCTTTGCTTTTGCTTTTCTCTTCTGTCCTCATTTCTTTCTTCTGTATGCTTTCCTTCTTTTTTCCTTTCTGTCTATTTCTGTCTTGTCAGTTGTGTTGTGTTGTGTTCTCTCTGTCTTCGTGTTGGCCTGAAGTTCAGAAGCATGGCTGTCTGATGGCAGGACAGCTAGACTCTCTCCGGCATCTGGGTTTGCTCTCTTCATTTGGGTACACAAATAAAGTAGATATAATAATGGCCTGGGTTGATCAAGAAGAAGAATTGCGAAAAAGAAGAATTGCGAAGAAGAAACCAAGAGCAAAACAAAAGCTGCAGCAACAACAAGGGGAGAGGGGACAACCGAATAATCCCCCCCTCCAAAAACCCCCCCAAAACCAAAACAGAACCAAACAAAGCAAAACCTTCATAATATAAAGCATAACAAACCACGAAAATAGTATCATTTTGGCTAACAGAAAGAAACGTCAACAAATTCATTGTGCTTTTGTGGGAAGCAATAGCAATAGTAAACTACACAAAACAAATATTGGATAGGCAGACTTAGGAGATTATGCACAAGCAATTTTCATCCTTATGCACACGTACACGAACACACACACACACACACACACACACACACCACACACACACACACACACACACACACACACACACACACACACACCACACGTACATACGCGCGCGCGCGTGCGCACGCATGCACGCACACTGTGCATCAATGCCAACATCAAATCTTTATGAATATCATGTATAGTCATAAAAAGGACATCTACACATTAGGATTAGCTATACATAATTGGTACACTCAAAACAAGATATCAAAATAAAACATTCACTTAATCTCAAATACAGTCAACTTATGCAATAAAACTGAAATATTAAAACTGAATAAAGCATTCAACGGGATACTAATTGTAAACACGACAATTAAATCTATAAGCAAAAATAAAAGGAGAGGACGAGAGAGAGAAGAGAGAGAGAGAGAGAGAGAGAGAGAGAGAGAGGAGAGAGAGAGAGAGAGAGAGAGAGAGAGGAGAGAGAGAGTAAGATATACAGTACATTTTGTATCCATATGATATTGCATACAATTTTCAATTCATCAACACTATCACCTTTAACTCACAGTGATTTAACATTGTACATGTTGATTTCGTCATAGAGTCATAATAGAGAAGTAGGATAGTGGAAAAAAAATCATTTCTAGATGTCAGTTTGCAATAACACAATAGCGATATATAGGAAGGAAGGTGGCAGGATGGTTAAGACGTTTGCCTACCAACAAGTAAACCGTGAGGTTCTGGGTTCGATTCCCAGCCTCGCCCTTTCTTCCCAGTTTGACAAAAAACTCGAACTGAATACCAGTCCTTCGGATGAGACTATAAACCGAGGCCCCGTGTGCGAGCGCATGCAGAACATCTTGTACACACGTTAAATCCTGTTCCGCTGTTCGAAAAAGTAGGCCATTGTGTGCCGATGGGAACAGATGACAAAATTAAAAAACAACAAAATCGCATACACACGCATAATTTTTTTAAAAAAGCGCTTTGATTTGTTGCTTTACAAGATTCAGCGCTATAAAAATTCCATATATTCTTCTTCTTCTTCTTTCTTCTTCTTCTTCTTCTTCTTCTTCTTCTTCTTCTTCTTCTTCTTCTTCTTCTTCTCTTCTTCTCTTTTCTTCTTTGCAATTCTTCTCCTTCGCAATTTCTTCTTCTTCTTCTTCTTCTTTTCTTCTTCTTCTTTCTTCTTCTTCTTCTTCTTCTTCTTCTTCTTCTTCTTCTTCTTCTTCTATCAAGTAAATCTCACATTCATACAGAGTTGAGAGAGAGATGTGAGTAAGAGATGAGAGAGAGTAGAGAGAGAGGAGGATAATTTGGTATAATATAAAGGATGATTATTTACTTTGTTTCCACAGATCAAGTGTGGATTTTTTTGGATGCATCAAGTGGATGAAAAAATTACTTTTGAAGATTGTTAACGATTGGTGTTGTCTAAATGAATCAGGAAGGGAGTTCCACAGCACAGGGCTTGAGTAAAGTAAGCTAGATTTGAACAAATCTATTTTTGGGATTGGGACACTCGGCTTTTCAGTATTTCTGGAATGATTCATTGGGAACTTGTCTTTTAAGGATGAGGGAACAGTTCCTGTCATTATCTAAACATCATGAAGCCTGTGTTAAATCTTAGTCTTTGGTGTAGGGGAAGAATATTTAAGTGAGTATAATCTACTTCTAGTAAGATAGTCTTCTTCAGAAGAACCAGTTTAAGAGCACGTTTATACAGACTTAATAATGGCTTCATAGTGCTTGCACTAGCAGAATCCCACAGGGTTGAAGCATAATCTATTGAAGATTGTATATAAGCTTGAAAGAATAGTTTTCTTGAATGAAAGTCAAGAAAGTGTTTGATTTTACTCAATTGGTATACTCTTTGAGACATGCATTTGCACAGATGGGATATGTGATGGTACCAGCTGAGATTTTCATCAGTTGTTACTCCTAGAACTTTGTGGTGAGAGGCTTGTTCGATTCTTTCGTTTTCAATATGGATTGGAGAAAGTTTATGAGATAGATTTTGTCGCTTTTGTCTGGTAGTGATAAGCATGCATTTTGTTTTTGGGGGTGTATAGACATGTGGTTTAGTTCAGTCCATTTGACAAGATCATCAGTGCTATTTTGCAATGTCTTTGCAAGAGAGTTAATGTCAGTATGGCTTGTTTGTATGGTTGTGTCATCAGCAAAAAGCTCGCATTTAGATTTGATATGGAGAGGAAGGTCATTTATGAGAGAGAGAGAGAGAGAGAGAGAAGGAGAGAGAGAGAGAGAGAGAGAGAGAGAGAGAGAGAGAGAGAGAGAGAGGAGAGAGGAGAGAGAGAGATTTGGAAAAGAGACAGAGAGAGAAAGAGAGAGAGACTGGTAGAGCCCTCCATCTCCAGGTGGCAGGTGCATGCTAGGTACGCCTGTACAGCCCATCCCAAGGGCCACCGGCATCCTGTTCCCCTTCTACACAGAGGGCCATGTGGCCGTGGTTATGCTCCCAATGCAAACGCACTTTTATTTCACGAGGGTAATAGATGAAGTAACAAGACTTTTTTCATCCAGACCTCAAAGCGAAAAGAAAAGAAAAGAAAAAGCTGCAAGAAAAGCAAAAGCATAATTATGATACATATGCAAATACACACACATTGATATCAACAAATGCACGAGAGAGAGAGAGAGAGAGAGAGAGAGAGAGAGAGAGAGAGGAGAGATGAGAGGAGAGAGAGAGAGAGAGAGAGAGAGAGAGAGACAGACAGACAGACAGACAGGCAGACAGATTGACAGACAGATAGATAGATAGACAGACAGACAGACAGAACAGACAGATAGATAGACAGACAGACAGACAGGCTGAGATAGAGACAGAGATAGCGAGACAGAGAGAGGAACAAGAAGTATGGAAAGTGGAAATAAATGTTGTATTAATACATCTTGGGAAGGAGATACGTTGTATCACATTGTTTCATCAAAAGATCTTGATACATTGTTTTACTTTTTTTCAGATTAGTTTCATTTTTTAGTTGGGAGGGAAGTCTATTCCACAGCCAGCCCCCCCCCAATATGCAAGACTTGATTTGAATAGAGTTATCTTAGGTAGAGGTAGATTGATCAAATGAGGGTGTCTAAAATCATTTACTGTGAAGATGCTCTGCATGCTCTGT